>JAYDZE010204202.1:0-20930 GCA_034509125.1 Monilaria moniliformis
TAATAATAATAATAATAATAATAATAATAATAATAATAATAATAATAATAATAATAATAATAATAATAATAATAGCTTTTACAACATAAAGTACGATCTATAATTTAATAATTGCATAAATATTTGTTTAATAAGTTATTATTTGAGAACATAATAATAATAATAATAATAATAATAATAAATAATAAATAATAAATAATAATAATAATAGTTATAATAATAATAATTATTATTATTATTATTATTATAATATTAGTTATAGTAATAATAATAATTATTACTATTATAATTTGTGTTTTAATAAAATAATATTAAGTGTCTAAATATGTAAGAATTCTGGAACTCCAAACTAGGCAAAATAATACTTAAGAAAAGGTAGAGAATAAAAATCCTGAAAAATTACACTACTATTCTTATTTTCAGAATTCTGATTACTTTTTCTGTTAGATAAAAAATCAAATCAATACAGGAATTTAAAAATTAGAAATTACATTACTTTTCCAAAACAGAATCCTACCAAACAAATAGGCCTTTAGAGATAAAAAAAAAATAAAGTAGTGGTGCAGTTGATAAAGCAAAATAAAAAAATATGATTATTTTTAATAGTGGAAGGAATATATGGCAAATAATAAGCTGGATTTCTAAACAAAAAGGGTAAATAATAAGCAATAATTCAACTTCTGCCGAAAGCCAAGTACTTATTGGGCAGGAAAGCGAGAAGACGACACAGGTCATCATCACGCAACGCTTGCTTTTCTGTAAATTTTCACACTCTCCACTCTTACTCTCGCCAGTCAACCGCAGGTCAATTCGCTCTCTAGCACCGTCATGGACGGCGGCGATTCCTCCCTCACCGAGGTGAACGGAATTTCTGAGCGACTTTTGTCTCTATCGATCGACGGCGACGAGGAACAGCAGATTTCAGTGAATTCGGAGAAAGACCCGAGAAGGATCGCTAGAAAGTGCGCCTTCTGATTTTACTTTTCAGCTTCTGTTTTGCTGATCGACGCTGTTTTTTGACTCATGCAACTGCATTTTGCTTTTTGTTTCGGTTTATTCGTTTTTCTGTAATTTTACTGGTTGTTTAGGCGATGAGTTTTGCTATTTTCTGGTGAGTTAAATGTTTTGTTTGTTTCGATTGGGAAACTTGTTTGAGTTACATTGGGAATTATTTGCGGATTGTCCCTGCTTAATTAAATCATATGCGAGAGCTCGGAGCTCTTGAGGAATGAATTTCTTCCTAGAAGTCAATTACGACTCTAATGACTTCATCATATCTACTTTCCTGCATCAATTCATATTCTTATAACCATCATTATTTCAACCAACACTTGTTTAGTTAAGAAATTATAAGAAAACTCTGCCTATAGGGAGCTTGCTTTCATATCTTACATTATGTTGTTCTGTAATTTTACTG
The DNA here is from genome assembly GCA_034509125.1 of Monilaria moniliformis. NCBI lineage: Eukaryota > Viridiplantae > Streptophyta > Magnoliopsida > Caryophyllales > Aizoaceae > Monilaria > Monilaria moniliformis. The sequence continues at coordinate 1,418 of JAYDZE010204202.1, forward strand.
GTTGTATAGGTGATGATTTTTATTTGTTTCGATTGGGGAGCTTGTTTGAGTTACATTGGGAACGGATATGCTCGCAACCCCTAAATACCACTTTGAAAACTGGTTCCTATAAAATCGGAAATGTTCCTATGCTTAACTATAGCATATGCTAGCTCTCTTGCTTTCATATCTTGCATTATTTTTTTTATTTTTTTTTTGTTTTTTTCAAATGTTTGATCTGTTTTATCACTGATCTCCTGATAGTCTATCATCTCTGATGAATTTGTGATCCTAAATATTTAGCATATCATTGACTTCTCTATTTTCTCTCAGGTACCAGTTAGACCTCTGTAAGAAGGCCTTGGAGGAGAATGTAGTAATATATCTGGAAACAGGTTGTGGGAAAACTCATATTGCTGTTCTACTTATATATGAGATGGGAAACCTTATTAAGAAACCTCAGAAGAACATATGCATTTTTCTTGCCCCTACAGTTGCTTTGGTTCAGCAGGTTCCTTCTTTTTCCTACATTCTCTTTTTCTTTGCCTCACTTCCAACTTTGTTGCCTTTTTTTAAAAGCACAAGAACTCTGAGACAACTACTGTATCAACTAATGTACAATACCCAGTGAGGTCTAATCTAATATAGAGCTTGCCCGTTCAAGTTCAACATCTGTAAATACCTCTTTTTTTTCTTCTTCTTTTTCTCCAAAGCTTTTCATGAAATGTTGTCCTTCTCCCAGTGTAAGCTTGAGACACCTTAGAGTCCGATAAACTTCTTTCAGGTTTTTTCTTAGTAAGGTGGTTCGTGAACTGATTTGACACATTTACTGAAAACAATGTTAAATCTTGTATTGAAGAAGGTAGAATGGTTTTCTTACTAGTCTTTGATAACAGCTTTTTGTCTACAAGTCTACTGGTCGTTTTTGTACTGTGCTTTACTGCTGATTCCTCTGGAGTTTCAACGTATTTATATCGTAGTATTCCAGTTGACTTGAGAGATACACCACATATTTTCTTTGAGAGACAAAGATGCCTTTCCTTTTCTAGGAAACTCCCATTCCTAGGAAATATTTAGGATTTCGTAATGTTTTTTACTGCAAAATCCTTAGCTATGAGTTGCATCAATTATTAATCTCCACAATGAGTTACCTATCAAAACAATGTTGTCTGCTTGCACATGTTTCACAAGAGGGATACTTATTGAAAGAGAGTCCAATTTGCTTGGAATTGATTATACTCGTATTTCTTCATAATTCAGGAAGCTAAACCAAATACATAAGGATTATTTCAATCCATATAAGGACTTAAGTTGGCAGACTTTGTTATCTTTGTGGGAGATTCAATTTTGGGGTTAATGTCCATGTAGGTATCATGATCACTATTGAAAAATGCATTATGACATATAATTGTTAAAGAGATGAATGTAAGTTAGATGCTAACCAGAGAAGGACGCAAACAATGTCGAGCTTACTGTTTGTGCAAATGTTTCTTAGTAATCAATCCCATACACTTGAGTAAACCCTAGCCATGAGGCAAGCTTTAAATTTCTCCTCACTTTCATTTGCTTTGTTCTCGACTACGAAGATCCGTTTACAGCCATTCACTTGTTTTCAATACGGCTATGAGCTCCCTTGTCTAAATCATGTCTAGTGAAAATTTCTTCAGGAATGTCTAAATTCCGTTTTAGTTATTTTTGTAGCTTCTTGAGCAGGAACCTGAATCTGGTCAAGATTATTGACCAAAGCCTTATTCGGTGAGAGACTTCTATAGGAAACACCATTACACATTTTTTCAATCAACAAGCATATTCAGATTATTAATAAAAGAGATTTTTTTTCTTTTTTTTTTTGGGGGGGGGGGGTTTAAAGATCCCTCTTTTGTATGCTGGAGCTGCATTCATGTTTGTGTTTAGCATGGCATAATGAAGTCATTTAGTGTACTATTTCTTTCCATTTCTATTATTATCATGCTAGTATTGCTCCTGTGGAATTAACAGCAAGCAAAGGTCATAGCAAATTCTATTGATTTCAAAGTTGGGATATATTGTGGAAGCTCAGCGCATGTAAAGAGTCCCCATTACTGGCAGAAGGAAGTTGAGGAGAATGAGGTTGGTTTGATTTGCTATTATGAAGTATTAAGAACATTATTTCTCAGATTGGTGCACATTTGCTCTCTAATTGAACTATATTAGTGTTTATACTATAGTAAAGAAATTTGTTTCTTATAAAAAAGGAATGTTATTTCTTAGTTAATACTTCTAATGTTCACTTTTCTTTTGGTTCCCCTTACTTAATAGAAAGTATCTCCTGATTTGCTAACTGTATAATACTGATGCTTTTTAACCTTTCTGAATTCTCAAACTCTAGATTATTTCATCTCTCCAGTAGGTGGTGAATGTACAGTGATCTTGTTTAATGGGAGCAGATTGCTTGCGTGATATTTTAGGAATGATCCAAAAAGGACTTAATGTCTCACTATGGGCATCCAAGACCAAGGAATTGAAGGATTTCTTTGTCAGTAGCATCATAGAGCTTGGAGTCCTATCAATTACATTTGTTTTTCCTTGTGAAAAACTTGTCCTTTTGATGTACATATGCTGATTTTACTACTAATATATTCACCGAGTGTTTAGTGCTGTCGAGCAGGGTTGCTAGCTGTAAGGAACTCAAATGATATCTTAGTTCATACAGATTTTCTACCCATGCAGGTCCTTGTTATGACCCCACAGATACTTCTGCACAATTTGTCTCACTGCTTTATCAAGATTGAGCTGATTGCTCTTCTGATATTTGATGAGTGCCATTATGCGCAACTTGATAGCAATCACCCTTATGCTGAAATTATGAAGGTACATTATTGAATTCGTAATTCATTCCGGACTATCAGTATACATAACATCGAATTTTATTGCCTGATTCTTGAGTTGAGGGTTTCCATGAAAATGCTGTAGATCTTCTACAAAACGGATATCGTGAAGCTTCCTCGTATTTGTGGCATGACTGCATCTCCCATATCAGGAAAAGGTAATTGAATGGTGTCATTTCTTAGCACATCTCTATTACACCAAGTAATACAAGAATGATTATTTCTACATGTTCTACAGCTGACATGCAATCCTGGTGATTTGAATTTTTATCCTTATCTTGAGACAATTTTATAACGGGGATGCAACTCAAATCTAGAATGAAGCTTCTCAAACAATCCAAAATCAACAATAGCATGCCATTTGTTCTCAAACCATCCACAATCAACAATGAAGTTTTTCAAACCATCCAAGAATAAAAACTGATCTAGTTAATACATTTGTTTCTCAATTGATTCTTCTTTGTTTTGTTTGTTTTTGTTCTGTGGTCACTTCATCCTTGTAAGTCTGGTTTGATGAACAGCTCATAGTAGCTACTTCACATTTATAATTTCTATCACAACCTACTGGGTTTGAATCTCCATGTAATACCATTGTTCCCAAATGACATATTTGTTCGTGACAAACTGCTGAAAATTTTATGGCTTTTTCACCTAGAGGAGTTTGTTTGAATTCTTAGTAGACTTATTAATGTGTTGACATGAATTCATGCTCTTACAGGTGGCTCAATAGATGGTCTTGAGGCATTGTTGCGAGCAAAGGTGTGTTTTTTAGGATACAGATGTTCATATTCAATTACTTTTTAGTTTAATTTATTAGAATGTTGGTTACAAATAGTACAATTACATAAGGCAAATAATTAGAGGAGACTTTGAAGCTACCCTTTTGAAAATTATAATTTTGTCCTTTTGAGTATGGCCTTGCTTACTTTTGCTGTGGTAAATTCACAGGTTAAAAATTTGTTATCTCGCAATTATGTTAACTTCATCTAATTCCAACATCTGATTTTTCCATCAGTTTCTGGTAGAGTCAAGGAACAATAAGGTTTATCCATAAGGATTAAGGAGTAAGGTTCTACATAAAGTAAGGCTAATAACATTAAGGTTTATCCCTCCAATTCTACCAACTTTTGGATTGATTTTGAATAAAATGTCCTTTGTTTCATAAAAACAAAAAGGTAACATGATTTTGAGTGATTGTGGATTTAGGCTTTTGGGGATCCAAGAAAGGGTGTAAATTGGAAAATTTGCTCTCAAATTTTCAAAATCCATCAATTTTGGTGCCAGAACTTGATATGGGCAGAATCGGGCCATATATGCAACAAAAGTGGTATAACAGATTAATTTTGTCACCCATGAGCTTAACGAACCAAAAGTGGCTAAGGACATACTTAAGGATAAAGGTGGAAAATGACTGGCCGGCCCAGGCGCACTGGAATTTTTCAAAAAATCGGACTGGGTTGGGCCAAACCATCGAGCTTTTGATAGCTTTGGCCTGGCCCGGCCTAAAACGCCGCCAGGCCTGCGTTCTTTGAGCCCAACCCGGTCGCAAACTGGGCTGTTTTGCTACCAAATATTACAATTCCAGCGGTCCCCACTCTAACCAACAAAAAAAATTGGAAGAACATCCTCTCAAATATTGATTATTTATCCTTTTCTTTGTTTCTTAGGTTTATACTGTTGAAGACAAGGATGAACTGGAAAAATTTGTCACATCCCCCAAAGTGAATGTGTATTATTATAGTTCGGAGGATGGCTCGTCTTTGCCTCACATGATTTACTCTAGGAAACTTGAGGAGATAAAGAATCAGGTATTGTAAGATGTAAAGATTTAGTTTGTTAATTTATTCCATACGAACTATTAAACTGATGAATTATTTGTCATATAACAGTCTATGTCAGCACTTCGGATGAATTCACTTGATCAGAGTATTCTCAGGAGCACCAAAAAGTTGCTTCAAAAGCTGCATTGCAATTTGATCTTTTGTCTAGAAAACCTTGGACTATGGGGAGCATTACAGGTAAAGATCACGATATTTAATCATTCCCTACCTTTAAAACTCTCATATATGGTACTTGGATTTAATTAATTAAATAGTAGTGCTTAATAGTTTGAACCAGATACTGTTGGACGTAATCTACATGCATTTTAACTTAACATAGCTTAGGCAAAGAATTTTATTTGGCCTGCAAACTAGCTTAAAAAGTGCTGATATGCCCATTTAGGTAGTGATGATATGATATTCCTAATCCTAATCAATAACATTTGAGTTACATTATACTAATATACTGTACTTTGAACAGTCTGCTGGCCCCTCTGTCAAATTCTCATAGAGAGAATGGGCTTCATGGAGAGAAATCACACATTATCACATATTTTCACTATTTTAGTTAGTTGGGCTTTTTGGTGACATTGAAGATTCAGTTGGGTTTTGGTGCATGTGTATTTTTCTTTTCATTTTCTTTCTTTTTACATACCTGTAAAATTTATCATTACACAGGGATTCATGCTTGGGTAGTCATGTTTTAATCCTTAGATCTCACGTGAGGACGCATTCTGTGATGAGAAGGCATTTGTGCTATGTCACTTCTTTCTAGACTGCACCTCGTATTTGGCTGCACGAATTAAATTTCACGCTCACTTTGGGCAGAAGTCTACGTCGGAAGAATTACTTTGCAAGTTACAGAAAAAATATGTTTGTATCTAACGAATGCACCCCAGTGAGGGAAGTGGTTTGTGGTTGTTCTATACATTTCCAAAAATGATGTCTGCATCACTTCTTTATTTATAGTTCTAATATGTCTGTGGCTGTAAATCCTGAGATATATTAGGTCTTAAGTTCTAGAACAATGGTTACTGCAATCCACCTTGTTCTTCTTACTTCTTCAGCCTGAGACCCCTACTTCAAGGGCGTTACTGAGTCTCCAATGAGAGGTGGCTCAGTCTCTAATTTACTCCTGCTTTTTGTCAAAGGCCAGCCATATTTTCCTGAAGGGTGATCATTTTGAGAATACCGACGTTGTGGAAGAAGAGAGTTCAAGTGAAAGTAACTCGTGCAACAAATATTTGCATCAGGTTGTATCAGTCCTTGCTTCTGATTGTACTGGAGGTATATCAAAATGCCAGAATATTACAATTGATTCCATTTATTATGTTGTACGTCTGCTCTTCTAAGTTGATAGATGTATATGCTGCTGCTCCCTTTCCCTGATGACTTATCAGTGTAAATTGTTTACTTCTGTATTATATGGTGTGCATTATCAGGTTATGTATTTGCTTCACTAGGGAAGCCAGATTCATTTACTCCTTTTTATTATAATTTAGTTCCTTTTGGGATTTGTGTACTTTTGAGTGCCAGAATTATATCCTATTATGCATGCAGATGGCAAGGAAGCTGATTTGTCCTCTGTCGAAGTTTTGAAAGAGCCTTACTTCTCCAAAAAGCTCTTACGGCTTATTGGAATTTTATCCAGCTTTAGGTTGGTTTTTGCCTGCTCTCAAGTTTTTAGACAATCATTTTCAACTAGAATCTTTTCTTTGGAAATGTATTTGCCTAATTCAAATGGTAGATGTCTCATAGTTATTATCGTGGAACTTGGTCATGACTATCAGGAGGCAAACCTTTTAAGACACAGTTGGCACTTGACAACTGAAATATAGACGTGAAGTGATTGCGTCGAAACTCTTTTCATGGCTTCTCTGAAATTTAGTATGCAAAGCACAAAGGATTCGTGCTATATCCTAGTAAAACAGGCTATATAATTATCCCAAGAATCTTTATTATTGCATATTTCCATGAAAGTCACACTATAATGTCATATCACCAATCGTTGTTAAATTGTTTCTCCTGGAATGTCTCCGATTCTCCATGTAAATTGAGCCTTAAATTTGTGTTTATTTCCTAAATGTAAAAACAACAGGACAAATTAATTGTACATAATATGTATTTTTTAGTGCCATCTGTATTTATAATTACGTTCTTTTTGGAAGCTTAGTTTTTTGGTCTAATCTTCTATTAATATTGAGGTTTAGGGCTTTAAATAACAATCCTTTTTGTTTCAACAGTTACTAGGCCAGCTTTGATGTTTATGTATGTCTTTCATAGTACAGCTACATCTACTGTCATAGTTAACTGTTATTAAAGAAATGATGCTGATACCTATATCATAAATTTGTATTCATAAAATGTTTTGAGATAAATATGCTCTTATGTTTTGTGATGTGCTTTGGGTATTAATTAACACAATTTTCATAGCATATGACATTGCAATGTGAGTAACTTAATTTCTTTTGCATATTTTTTATGATTTTTTTGGGTAAAATATTTATGTAGTGTCCAAAGTTTCCTTTGGCGTTAAGATAATTGCACTCACATCAAAAAATGACAATTCAATCAAACTTGAAGACTTAAAGATTCAGTCATATTAAATTTCACAAATCATAATTGTGTTGTTTCGGCATATTTTGATTAAATTAATATAATAGATATACTGGTACAGTAAAAAGGAGGACAAAATGTCCACCGATTAATAGAAGAGTACTGTTTCCACCCAATTTTAACTACTTCGCACCAACAGGTGAAATTTCACCTGAAATTTTTATATTGCAGCTAAAAGTTCAGGAAAAGTCATTGCATACCATTATATTAAAGATCAGTGTTAACTTATAGGTTATATCAGATATTGGCAACACAGACTGTTTATAAAGTTAAAAGCAGTCTAACCGTTACACACTGAAAACAAAAACCTTGCCATTTGACAACAGATGTTCTGCCCATAGATTTGACCGTGTTAGTTTATCATTACACAATGTAGGGCCATGTGAATCCCATTTCGTGACCAACTCATCAAAACATCACCTACTGTCAAACAGCCTGATCTTGCTTTTTTTTTTCCACTCAGAAAAGTCCCCCGCTCCCTACCATACTCATTGCAGGGGTACATTTGTCATTTCCATGTTATATGAATTTTACCTGGAGTTTCTAAGATTTGTAACTGGATGTCAAATTGTGGCAGATACTGTGATGATCTCCATAATCCATTAAATTGTGAGAACAATGACCATATTCAAAATTAATGAATGCACTGGACATCAAAGAATCTTTTCTTTTGCTACTGAAGGGGAGAATTTATGGATAACTTTTGTTCATGTTTGATTATAAAAGCTGCCATAACATTGGGTAGATAACATAGGCCAATCTTAATGTTCACGTGTACTTTGATGAATATGCATTGGTTTTTTTTTACTTGTGCCCAGTAAAATAGAAGCCTCATGTAGCATTGTGTCTAGGCCAATTCAGTGGTGTGGTGTGTTATCTCAAGGTATATTCATTTACTCTTTTGACACCCGTTAAACCCTGGTTCAACTGTTTTGATATAATTTGATAAAAGAAAGAAAAACCCTGGTGCAATTATCCTGTCATAACCCTGGTGCAATTATCCTGTCATACTTCCACATCTTTCCTTCAGATACCTACTTCACCATTTAGAAGGTCTACTCCTGAAATCTCTTCTCTATAATCTACTGATCTTTTCAGAATAGGAACTTCATAAATGTTCAAAAGATATTTTATGCTAGAACAGGTCCAGATAGGATGAGGCTCTCACAAAGTTTGGTATTATTTCTTAATGAGTTCAGCTGCAGTATCAAACTTGCTGACTTTTCTTTGTCTTCTTGATTCCTAGTTCCTACCATCTTTTTCTCTGGAGTTTAAAGTAGCAGAAAAACTCTTTTTTTTTTTTTTCCCTTTGTAGTTGCAACATTAAACTTAAAGACCATGCCATGGTGGACTTGAACGTGAGACCTTTGGCTTTAGACATTAACCACTCTATTGCTAGGCCAACACACACACACACAAAATACTTCTGTGTTTGGTGTTACTGTTCCTGATGGACTGATACTAAAAGAAAACTCTTTTACAAGCTTGATTGATTCTTTATTTCACACAATTTGACTACTATTAACTTTTCTTATCAGGAATCTATTATATCAAAATTAATTTATCTCAAATGCTTTGGTTTATACATGTATGACAAAGACTTTTTTTCTTAACAGGTTACAGCCCAATATGAAATGCATTATATTTGTTAATAGAATTGTTACTGCAAGATCCCTTTCACATATACTTCGAAACTTGAAGTTCTTATCAGCTTGGAAGTGTGGTTTTCTCGTGGGAGTGCACGCTGGACTTGTATCACGTAAAAACACAAATATCATTCTTGATAAGTTCCGTTCTGGAGAGGTACTTATCCTATATAATGATGTGCCCCTCTCTTTTCCTTTTTGTATCTTCCATGTGTGGGATGGGATCATGGGGTAATAAAGTTTGAAATAACTGTTTGCTTGTCTTGAGCTTGAATTTCCCTCTCCAGTACATTGTGATCTAGCTTCTATAACTCTTCTTTCTTGCTGTTATAGCCAAACTTTGGTCGAAACCATTATAATATTATAGTTCTTGTTATCAAATTATATTGGCAGCTAAATCTATTAGTTGCAACAAAAGTGGGCGAAGAGGGACTTGATATACAGACATGTTGCCTTGTAATACGTTTTGATCTACCAGAAACAGTTGCAAGTTTTATCCAATCTAGAGGTCGTGCGCGTATGCCCCAGTCTGAATATGCGTTTTTGGTGGACAGGTGCTTCTTTTTAGTGCTTGATTAAGAAATTCCACATTTTAGTTTTATTCTGTGAATAAAATCAAATATCTACAACTCTCAACAATGCAGGGGCAACCGGAAGGAACTCGGTTTGATCGAACACTTTAAAAAGGATGAAGCTCTGATGAACAAAGAAATTTCATTGAGAAAATCTAGTATTCTAGTAACTAGTTTTGAAGAGAGAACCTATAAAGTGGATACTACTGGGGCAACAATTAGTTCTATAATGAGTATCTCATTGCTGCATCACTATTGTTCAAAACTGCCTCATGATGAGTATGATCTTACTCTCTTGTTAGTTTGTCTACCATCTGAACTGATGTCATAGTACTATCTATTCTCCCTTATTTCCAATGTTTCTGCTGATGTTATCTCTATTAGGTACTTTCATCCAAAGCCACAGTTTTTCTACTTTGATGATATAGATGGAATGGTTTGCAACATAATTCTCCCAGCCAATGCTCCTATTCATCAAATTGTTAGTTCACCACAATCTTCAACGGAAGCAGCTAAGAAAGATGCCTGTTTGAGAGCATGTAAGGCTCTACATGAAATTGGAGCACTGACTGATTATCTCTTGCCGGAGCAAGATGATAAACATGAGGGATTGACTCAAGACTTATCTGATTCTGATGGCAGCAGTGGTTGGTGGATTATATAGAAATAAGTTTCATATACATTAAACCAACTATAAGGTTCATAATTAGTTTTTGCATTCACTGCAGAAGAGGATACGCGAGCGGAATTACATGAGATGCTTGTTCCAGCTGCCCTAAGGAAACCATGGACAGAAGCAGGGAGCACAACTTACTTTAGTTGTTACTACATTGATATTTGTCCTACTCCAGCAGATAGAGAATACAGAAGGTTTGGTCTTTTCATGAAGGATTCCCTCCCAGAAGAGGCTGGAGAAATGAAGGTTGAACTTTGTTTGGCTCGTGGTAGAATGGTGAGGTCACAGCTTATTCCATATGGAGTTACTAGATTTCATAAAGATGAGGTAGTCTTCTTTCTTTATATATAAATAAGTGATGATATTGAGTAGTTCATGTCGGGCTAAATTATTGGTATTATACAGATTGCCGCAGCTGAAATGTTGCAGAAAATGTTTCTCCAAATTATTCTTGACCGGCATAAATTTGTATCTGAATATGTGTCACTAAATAATGATGATGTCTATAACTCAAGCTTGGCAACATTCTACCTATTGCTTCCTCTTGAACCGGCAAAACATGGCAGCATCTCTGTGGACTGGGCACTAATTAAGAGATGTTTGTCATCTCCAATTTTCAAACTTCCACGTCTTGATGTGGGTGATCAAACTTCTCAAAGTAGCAAGTACTTGCATCTTGCCAATGGTTGCTTTAGCTCAGACGATGTTGTGGACAGTTTGGTGTATGTCCCATGCAATGGTACATTTTTCTTTATTTCGGATGTTTATTGGGAGAAGAATGGACATAGCTTACATGGTGATTCAAATGACCATGTGCAGCACTACAAGGAGAAGTAAGTTATTTCCCATCATGTTTCCATTTGTTCAGATAACTTTAGTTTGTTTATGAAGTCTGGATTTCAGGTAAATGCTAATATCCTGTTTGATTTAAAATTCCATGTTGCCTCCCAAATTCTAGCTAATATATCAGACTGAGTAAAACAATTGTATTCCAAAACTCAATTTTGTTCCACATAGTTCACCATATAAACAGGAGCAATGCGACCTCTTTAGATCCTTCTAGAGGTGATTGTTCTGTAACTATTTCAATTTATCCAACTTAAAATCTTTTTCATCATTTATTTTTTTCATCGTAGATGGTTTCAGAAATTCTACAGAAAATCTCATCGCAAGTGTACTTTAGAAACTTAGTGGCTGGAAGCTATAGTCACCTGTAAATAATTTCCATTTAGTATGTCAACTTTCATCACAACTAGGAGATCAAAGATAGACGCTTGAGATTGATGAATTACCATGAAATCATCTTCTACCAATTAGGATTCTATTGACGTTTGCATGCACACAATTCTCATGCAATCTATAGCTTGATTTCCACATGCTTGAAGATAACATAGCATTGTTAGATAATTATTTTTTGTTCTGGTCATCTCAAAATGCTTTTGCTTGTTCTGATTCTGAGATCTCTATTTTGGGATGTGACATGGCTGAGCTGTTGTATTATCTATGTGTTCTGAGGGCTGCTCTCTAAATTTCTGCTTATGTAACTGGTCAAATTTAACTTTATAGGTTTAATATTCATCTTGCATACCCTGATCAACCTGTTTTGAAAGCCAAGCAACTTTTTGTCTTGGAGAATTTATTGAGAAAGAAAAAACTTTCAGGTATATTTCATTTGTATATATGCAATTCATTTTTATGTACTCTGAATTGAGTTAAGCCCCATTAGGAGATAAAATGTATTTGTATTTTAGTTTTGGCATGTTTCCTGAGTTTGAATGTGTTAGTTGACTTATGACTGTTACTGGGGTGGGGAGTACATCAAATTTCATGAGCTTTCATTGTATTATATTATTCTTCTCTAGGGAAAATATATTTATGGTATTGTAGGGAGTACTAGAGTGTACAGCATACTGACAAAAGCAGAAGTCTTAGAAGCCAAAAGGTGGGAAAGTCAACTTGCATTCCTGCTTATCTGAGTAGCTTTCTTCCACATGTGTTTTCTCATGCTTTTTCTGACTAGAATTATATCTCATATCATATGTTAAGGATCAGCTAACTGCATAACTGTATTGTTTGCTTTCTGACTGAAGGACATTTATGATAGCTTGAGTTAGAGCTTTGTTTGATTTCTGTACTAGCACTAGGCTGTGTTGGCAGGTTTCCTTCTTGTAAGATTCCTTCTTGTTATATGTGTAAAAATAGCTATACAAATAAGAATCCTCACTATTATATTTTAAGATGATACATCCTTGAGAGATGATCAATCTGCAAAAGCTTTGGTAAAAAGTATATGGCAGTCGTCTGTTTCCATTGCTTGTCTGCATGTCCACCACATTCATATGTTTCCATTAATTCTTGATGTTTTTTCCTTCACATTTGTGTATTTTGAGTACTTTGTTTTTTGCCTCTCTACCTTTGTCTACTTATATATTGAACATGTTGAACCATTTGCTTGCTTAAATTCAGAAGAATGGCGAGAAAAGGAGGAACATTTTATTGAATTGCCTCCTGAGATTTGTCAGTTGAAAGTTATTGGTTTCTCTAAAGATATCGGGAGTTCATTGTCTCTGTTACCATCAATCATGCATCGGCTTGAAAGCTTACTTGTGGCCATTGAGTTGAAGGACAAATTAGCTGAATCTTTCGCAGAGGGAGCAGAAGTTACCACTGCTCGTGTAAGGATTTTTCAAGATTAATTAATCTTATCATTGAACTAAGTTGATCATGTAGTTACCTTCTTATACTTCTACAATTATATTTACTTTCACGCATCACATCAGTTTTCCCGAAATACATACTTATATTTGAGATGTGCTAATAGTTCTTTAAAACTGGTTTAGGTTCTTGAAGCACTCACAACAGAGAGATGCTCTGAAAGCTTTTCTCTTGAAAGACTTGAAGTGCTTGGAGATGCATTTCTTAAGTTTGCGGTTGGCAGATGTCTATTCCTTAAGCACGATGCCTTAGATGAAGGGCAGCTAACTAGAAAACGTTCCAACATCGTGAACAATTCTAATCTACTCAAGCTTGCAATGAGGAAGAAGTTACAGGTAACTGCTTTAGTCCATAGTATTTTCTTGGTTATTCTTTATGCTGAATTCGTTTTTGCATTTGAAAATACAACTCCAGGTCTACATTCGAGATCAATCATTTGAGCCCGACAAATTCTATGCATTTGGTCGTCCGTGCCCTTTAAATTGCACAAAGGAAACTCAGGAATTCATTCACTCTCGAGATTATTGCAAGAACAATGACAGAAATTCTGGAGTTAGATGCAACAGATGTCATCACTGGTTATACAACAAGACAATTGCTGATGCTCTTGAGGCGCTTACAGGAGCTTTTATAGTAGATAGTGGCTTTAAATCAGCAACTGCATTTCTTAACTGGGTTGGCGTAGAAGTAGATTTTACTCTCCCAAAAATTGATAGTATCTGCTCTGCCAGTGAGTCATTTCTTCCTCTTTTGAGTCAGATGGATGTTAAAGCCCTTGAAAATCTGGTAGGTTACAAATTTTCCCATAAGGGTTTGCTCATTCAGGCATTTGTTCATCCATCTTTCAACAATCTTTTGGGAGGTTGCTACCAGGTACTACTGATGTCCACTCCACTGTCAATGCCAGTAAAGTGTGAATTTTTATTTATTTTTCAATCTTTCGTTCTAATACATATTGCATTTATTCCAACCAGAGACTTGAGTTCCTCGGAGATGCTGTCTTGGACTATTTGATCACTTCCTATCTGTATTCTGTCTATCCAAGCTTAAAACCTGGCCATTTAACAGATTTGAGATCAGCATGCGTGAACAACACTTCATTTGCTGATGTGGCTGGAAAATGGTCCTTTCACAAATTTATGATTTGTGATTCTAGTGTTCTCCGTGAAGCAATAGCCAAATATGTCAACATTGGTAAATCAGGAACAGAGAAAGAGGATATAGAAGAGAAAACATGTCCAAAGGTTGTCATTCTTTATTCTGTTTGTAGATTATTTTATCCTTATACATGTAGAAGAAAAAATTATTATAGCTTTATGCATAATATCCACCTATTCCTTAATCATCTTATTCCTTAGCTGTGTCTGTGTAGTTGTTGTTTCTTCTTGATAGATCTGTAGTTCTTTGGAGTAAAGCTGCAGTCGTACATATCTGTAAGATAAAGGTAAAAGATGACGGAATGGGCTAAAGTATGCAGATATACATATGTCAATATCAATATGGAGCTGGGTATATAATGCATACTGCAATGTTCGATTATCGATCTGTTTCTCCTAATCATGGGAGCTTTGTTAGCAAATAGGACAAAGTATTGCCATTGATTACTGAGCTGTGTTGGTCTATCTGGACTGAAAGAAATAGAAGAATCATTAAGCAGGGGAGGGATGTTTAGAAATGGTTTGGGGTAGGATTAATTTGGGGTTAGCATTGTGGGTTTTCTAAACAGAGTTTAACTTGACAATGAGGGTTTTGCCTCTTTCTGTTGTTCCTTAGCTGTGCCTCATATGCTGAGAGTCACTTGTTCAATTTTTTTAATCAGTTACTTTACTTATTACCATTCAAAAAAGGCCGTATCTTATAGGAGTTTGTGCTGAAAAGCCCCATGATGTCATCTGGATGGTAAATCTCAAACTGTCATTTTCTCAAATTTGTAGCATGCTATTTCTGAAAGAAATTTCTTAAATACAATTCTGACAATGTGTGATGTATGTGAAATGGTATGATATCCTCTTATACTGTAATGATTATATTACCTACTAGGTTACTTTGTGAACTGAGCCAATAAATAGCATGATGAGAAATGGAGAATCTCCAAACTTTAGATTGTGGAATTATTTGCAAGGTAAGGAAAAACTACTGAAATAGCTGCTAATTAATTGAAGAGTAAAAAATGAATATTATCTTTCTCTACCATAATGTTCAGTGTTATTATGATGGATTCAATTGGTAGAGTGGTTGTTTTTCTTATGAAACTATTCATATACTTGTATTTATTGAAGAAACAGGAACTGATTTAGTTTTGCCTTAATTGGTAATTCTTCAGGCCCTTGGCGACTTAGTGGAGTCATTTACTGGTGCCCTATATCTTGACACAGGGTTCGATTTGAAACTTGTATGGAAGACGATGCTCTTCTTGCTAGACCCTATTATTAGTATTTCGAAGCTGCAATGTAATCCTATGAGAGAAATTCATGAACTTTGCCAATCCTATAACTGGGATCTGCAGTTTTCTTCGTCAAAGAAAGACAATAAATTTATAGTTGAAGCTAAAGTGGATGATAAAATTGTTTCTGCCTCAGCTTTGGCTACCAACATCAGTGGAAAAGCTGCAAAAAGAGTGGCAGCAAGACAGTTATTTGAATGTTTGAAGGTAATCAATCTTTCAGAAAAACATTTTTTTTTAAATAAAAATAAAAATCTAGTTGCTATTTCTTCTGCTTTCCCATTATACGGGATTTGTTCCTATAATATGTTTTATTTTTCAAGGGCTAAGGAATGGCTATATAGGCCTCACTTTAGCAGATCTAAAATG
Source organism: Monilaria moniliformis (assembly GCA_034509125.1). Classification (NCBI taxonomy): domain Eukaryota; kingdom Viridiplantae; phylum Streptophyta; class Magnoliopsida; order Caryophyllales; family Aizoaceae; genus Monilaria; species Monilaria moniliformis. Next base: position 17,121 of record JAYDZE010204202.1, read on the forward strand.
AGAAATTTGCTTCACAAATTTGGACAGGCTGAAATCTCTGATTACATGGTAATGTCTTTTAGACCAGCACAGAGCTGTGCCCGTCAGCTGATATCATATAATTGACAAGATGATTGTCATAAAATCCAGTTCAAAAGTTATGCATCTTAGGACCTTCAGATCTTCTATCACTTCAACTCAGTGTATCTCAGATAGAAGTAGATTTCAAAATTCATTCTACACAAGGTGTAACCATAAAACTCATTACGTTCTGATTATTCTCTTCCCTTTTTATTGTGCAGGCTCAAGGTTACAAGACAAAATTACAATCACTGAAGGAAGTTCTTAGGAAGAGTGAGGTGAGGGCAGCCAAATTGATTGGATATGATGAGACACCCTCTACTAGAACTGCTAATTCTGGTGGCCTAGAAGTGTTAGAAGATTCTGATAGTGATGATGTTCCGCAAGTTTATCAACTTAGGAATATATCAACTTTTAAGTCCAAGCCCATTTCCAGGCCTATAGAACTTCCTTTGCATCGCAAGTCCCCAGAAGTCTCTGTTACACAACCCCTGAGCAGTAGTTTCCGAAGTGATCTCCCTACCACCAAATTAAGTAATGGCTCAAGCGTTGACTCGAATGGAAAAGGTACTAACGTGAGACTTATGAAGTTCTATTTCAGTTCTTGTCACATTCTCTTACTCAATTAATTCTGTTAGGTGCTCCCACCAATGTATCAGCAAAATCACGTCTATATGAATTATGCACTGCTAACTGCTGGAGACCACCTGTCTTTGAGTGCTGCCAAGAGGTCGGGCCAAGCCACTTAAAGGAGTAAGTTGCTACGATGTTTTGTTTCTGTACTTAAACTATTATCTTCCTTTTCATGTGAAAGATGCTATCCAATAAAAGATTATTGTTCGATTTTGTGTTATTAAAGAGGGTGTGAATCACCAATAGACAAGTTTTAGCCTCTTCTACTGCTTTTGTTTGTTTTGTGTTTGAGGCATCCTTCAAGTATCGTTTGGTGACAAATGAACTCCATTCCTTCATGCTTGGAGTGTGTTCAACCTCATCTCCTTTCTGTTGCTTCGGAGAGTATCTGAGCATTTGCTCATTTTCTGCAGATTCCTTTTCAAGGTCATGTTGGAAATGGAAGAAATGCCAAATGAGGCATTTGAGTTCTACGGGGAACTTCGGGCCAGGAAGAAGGATGCAGCCGAGACAGCGGCAGATGCTGCACTATGGTACTTGGAACATGAAGGATATACATGGGATAGAAATCGTGATAAGTGAAGCATATAAACATGAATAATGCAGTTTCCATTTTCCATTCTATCTTGAGGTTGGATCCACATATATAAATGTATAAATATGTGCATATGTACATATTAGGATGTACATTACCTACATAAGCAATGAACATGCTATACATGAATTACAAGTCAAGAAATTACATTACTTGACTTGAATTGGGTTTTGTTTTTTTATGGATCCTTTATAGGATAAATGAGAACTATTATTCATCCTCTTTAAAAGAGGAAAAAAAACAAGTTACGTTTAGCTTTCGATAAATAAACATTATTTGGTCATCTTTGTGTCGTGACATTGAACTCTTGTAAAATGGAGGCCACCACTTCTGTTATCATTTTGTGGAAAATTACAAAATGAAGCTCTTACTTGTAGATGTGTGTACATAAAAAATTGACTAGTAAATAAATGTTACATTTATTTTTTGAATAGTTACTTAAATGAAATTTTTACATTAATAAGGATGTTAATAAAACTGTAATGGCTATTAGTTGCAATTATAAAAATTATATATTCATTTATGAAAATTATAATATTATACTAAAATTAAATAATTATAAGGTATATGATGAGCAAATCATATTTTATAAGAACACACTTAGATCTGATTGTAATAATACGTACGCATGAAAATTGACATAATCCATAAATTCTCGTCAATTGGAAAGCCAAAATATAGAAGGAAAACAGAGATAATCCATAATTTCAAACTTGATTTCTTAATCAAAAAAGAGTATTGTCCAAGAAGATAGGTTACAGTCTACAAATGAAGCAACAAACCTAAAACCCATTAGCATAAAGCATCGAAAAATATTCCCAAGCAGCAGCTCAAAACCCTAGCTTCGTACGGCGCCAATGCCTGCGCTTCGCGTTGTATCTACAAAAACAAGATCGACTCTGAATTTCACCAATTTTTTTTAAGAAAACTAACTGAAAATTAGCAAAAGCAAAATACCTGATGGTATTGTCTGTGCGCATACGGATCCAGTAAGGAATTGGCCTATTTTGCCTCTGCTTCTTCGCCAGCTTCTTCTTAATCATGAACGTCTTGTGCGACGGCTGTTAACAATTTCGTTCAGTTTATTTATACACGATGGGGAAACAATTCAACAAACTATCCACTCTATACAAACACAAATATGGAAGAGAGAGAGAGAGAGAGAGAGAGAGAGAGAGAGAATGGTCACCATTTTCGCCTGAGGAAGTTGAGATCTGGGCGAAAGTCTCTGGTTTGAGATGGCCAAAAAACCCTAAGACAGGAAAGAGGGATTTAGTTTAAATATGAGCAAATTGTAGTTGTGGGCTGACTTTATTTCTGGCCCATTTAATTATAAAAATACTGCTCCGCATGTGGTCGTGACGTGTTCCACTCTTTCCCGCCATTTCATTCCCGCCAAAAGACCCAACTTCCCACCCTCAAACCCTCGGCTCGGATTCACAACCGCGCTTTCACAAACTCGTATAGAGAGAAAGAGAAAGCGAGAGAGAGAGAGAGAGAGAGATGTCTGGTTGGGACGAGGGTGGAGTATACTACAGCGATCAAGCGCAATTCCCCCATGGCGGCGGCGACCAGGCGAACACCGCCAACCGCCACCAAGCGCTCCAGAAATTCAAGGAATTCATAAGAAATTTCCAGCACAAGAGCCAGCCCAACGTCTTCCCATACAGAGAGGCCCTTTTATCGAACCCCAAGTTCCTGCTTGTCGATCTTGCCGACCTCATCTCCTACGATCCCGATCAAGTCCTTCCCCAATTCCTTCGACAGAATCCCGCCGACTATCTCCCGCTGGTAAGCAAATTAACGCTAAATCATCAAGTATTCGTCGTCTTGATCTTCCACCTCATCCTTGGATTGTGAAATCGCTTTTAGGTTGTTTATTGCTATAATTTCAGTAATGCACATATGAATAGCGTCGGCATTTTGCTTCCCTAAGGCAGTGTTCAAGGATACGTTTATGGATACAAGTCATTCCCGTTTTTATCTGTTTAAGGGACAGCATAGATTCAGTATGTCCTACTTAATCAAAGAGAAATGTGAAAGTTTGATTTCTCTTAATGCATTGAATTATGATAGCATCAACTTTGAAATTCGGACAATGCATCTGCATATAAACTGTAGATTTGTGGACTGCCTTATTCAACTCTCTTTTGCTATTCTGGAAAACAAACCAGTTCGAAAATGCAGCAGCAGAGGTTCTGGCAGGTCTCAGAGCTAGGGTTCAAGGAGAGAATGGAGAAATGGAGGAGCCGGTGCCAGGGGAAGTGCAAGTGCTATTGAGGTCAGAACAAGATCCTGTATCAATGCGATCGCTGGGGGTTAGTTGATCACCTCAAGCTACCTTTTTTTTGTTCGGGTTCATGTAGCATTCATGCTACCCTGTTTAGAGTGTGCATTGTACTGATTTTTTTTATCCTGGCAAAATGCTTGCAGGCACAGTATATATCAAAACTAGTAAAGATTTCTGGGATTGTTATAGCTGCCTCAAGGACTAAGGCAAAAGCTACATATGTGACACTGTT
>JAYDZE010204313.1:0-39718 GCA_034509125.1 Monilaria moniliformis
TAATTTTTGACTTATCAAACAAATGATTTGGAATTACAAATCAATTCTATATCAAATACTTGATTTTACCAAACAAATAATTTGGAATTGAATTATAATACCAAAACTTCAAATTCAATTCCATATAATTATAATTCCAAATCAATTGCAAATCCATTTTACCAAACGGACCCTCAGTTTAATTACAATTTTGGATTAAAATTTTACTAGGTAGGAAGGTTCTACAATAGTAGCCTAGAAAGTCATGTTTTATTAATTCCTTAAATAACAATTAATGGAAAACGATGTACCGTTAGCTGTATTTCTGTATAGAGTTCAGATTTCAGCATCATTACAGCTCTCATTCACTCAGTCTCCATCTCAAACTCTCAAAAAATCTTCGAATTAATTTAACAACTTTCACGTCAAACAAAGAGAAACCCATCAACTTCTTCCATTAAAAATTAAAAATTGCTAACATACATAGCCAAGTCAACTTCTCTCTCTCTCTCTCTCCAATCTATACATATACACTTCCTATACATACATACTACATACAGAGAGAGAGGGAGAGAGGGAGAGAGAGAGGCTCTCTAATGGTGGATGTAGAGAACTGATGAAGAATTTTGCCACCGATTTTTTCAGGTAATTAAATTTTATAACCTCAATTCTACCTTTTCTTTTTCTCTTCACACAATCTTATCTATTTTTTATATAAAACAAAATATATATATATATGCATGAATGTTTATTTACTGCATTCTCATCAAAACGAATTCAATTTGACTACAATAAATCCTGTATTTATCTCATCTTTATCACGATGTCCAGGTAAATCCAATCCATTTCCCATTCTCCACATGAATTCTACACTATAAATCCAAAAAAAAAAAAAAATCCTGCATTTCTTCATCAAAATTTATAAATGCATAATCACTGGGGAGGATCGCTGGAGATCGCGGCGGATTCGCCCGTTGAAGATGAGAAGAGCAGAAATTTAGATTGGGATAGGGCGTCGCTCGCGCACCAGGGCTACAATGGTAATTTAGACGAGACGCAGCAAAGCTGGCTGTTAGGGCCGCCGGAAAAGAAGAAGAAGAAATACATAGATCTCGGCTGCATCGTGTGCAGCCAGAAAGCGTTTAAATGGACAATTCTGTCCATTTTGATCGCGTTTGTGGTGATCGGGCTTCCGATCATCATAGCTAAAACTATACCGAAACATAAACGGGGGCCGCCGCCGCCGGATAACTACACGGTGGCGCTCCGCAAGGCTCTTCTCTTCTTCAATGCCCAAAAATGTACGTTTTCTATACTCTTATTAGTCGCTTTAGACTCTCCTTTTTTGAATTTTATGTAGTAGCTAGTCAACGGGAAATTTTCATAGACATATATACGTTTTTAGTGGGAAACGGGAAAAATTGTGGAAAATAATAGTTCAGACTTTCACGTATTGCAAAATTAATTACATTACATGACTGTAAATCATTCTGGTAGTCAAAGAGTACAATAAAAGAATGTTTTTTTACCGATGATAACACTAGAATATCGTCCATGTATAAAATTACTACGGTAAGCTGATGATCCCATTACCGGTAGAAATACGGGTCGTCGGCCCTTTATCGATATATTACCGAGGATCTAAACATTATTAATGATTTCGTCGGTATAAAAATTGTGAAAATAGTGACAATTTGATTTCAAGTGTTTGATTTATTTGATTAGTTACCTATGTAAATGGGAAATATGATTACTTGGAATTATCCAATTTGGTTAATTTTGGTTTTATGCAAAAAACATCAAAATCAATTAATGTGGCAACTATAATATACATATTTGGCTTTCTTAGAGTGAACAAATTTTACTATTAATTATGAGATATAGTTTAATAGAGTTGAGGTGGTGGAGAAATAGTGCAAAAATCACACTATATTTAATATTATTGCAATCGCAATGCAAATGCCTCCAAGAAAAGCATTGACTTTTGTTGTAATATTTTATTTCTCATGTTGCTATTAATTTAAATTAAAAAGAGGAGTTATTCGTTTTCCTTTGCATGAAAATAACCAAAATCAAAATCCTCACTTCATCCCCGTTTGGGATTTTCTTTTATCTGTTATATTGTTCATGATGACTAATTGATTTGCTATAATTCTGGGTATATTTGCCTCCTTAGGGAAAGATAATTCATTTTTTGTCCATATGTAGTTTTTCCATTTTATATGATAATAGAAAATTTATTTGATATTTTCAATTAATCTAGTTTAGGAGGTGAGATCATTGGTTACGTCACTAAGTCTGGTCCCCTGATTTTATTTTTTTATATTGTCTTACTTTAAGATGTCATATGCCAAAAAAATTAATAATCTTCGTCCGTTTTGGAATATATTTTCTCATATTAACCTGTGAATATATATATATATAGTTTAGTAGTTGTCTCATTATTTGGAAAGAAACATAAAATAATTATTTTTAAAATTACAATAGAAGAACCAAACACATTGCATGTAATGTGAATGAAACCGCACCAAGAGATGCATATAGTCAATTCAAAATTCTCTTGTTAATAGTCGCCTACATTTTTTTATTTAATATAAATAACTAATTAATAGATCGGAATTTTGACCACCACAAAGTAAATGAGAAATCATGTTGATACTCTTTAAAAACTCATAATTATTATTTTCCAATTAAAAATTATCACTTATTGTTTTTTGTCTTTCTGCAGCTGGAAAATTGCCCAAAAACAATGGGATCCCATGGAGAGGGGATTCCGGGTTACAAGATGGGTCGGATTTAACAGACGTTAAAGGAGGGTTAGTGGGAGGATACTACGATGCTGGAGACAACACCAAATTTCATTTTCCAATGGCGTTTGCCATGACGATGTTAAGTTGGAGCGTTATTGAATATGAACATAAATATCGTGCCATTGGAGAATATAATCATGTTAAAGACCTCATCAAATGGGGTACCGATTATTTGCTCCTAACTTTCAACTCCTCCGCTACGAGAATTGACAAAATTTACAGCCAGGTGAGTTCATATACCACTTTCTTTTTTTTAGAATTACATGTGAACGTTCGTCCACCACTTTCTAGAGAAATTTGGTGCAATCTATAGTTGATTTTTTTTTAGAATTTCATTAATTATGTTTTCTATAGTTGAAAGACTGAGCACATGCTGAGGATATGGTGTGCATTCTGAAGTGACGAGTCGTATTCTATAATTATTTGAATGAGTACTCTCATTCTGGGGCTTGAATTACGTATTTAGGGATCTAAATTTATATTTAACAAAATTAGGATGGATCTTGGCATCATGGAATTTTAATAACAAAATAAAAGAGAAAATAGGAATTAAAATATTTGATATTTCAATCGCTTAAACTTGAATAAATAAATAAAAACAAAATAAAACAATTCAAAGTGTGAACTAATATACATTTTCATTTCTGGTCTAAAACCGATAGTATTTCTTTTATTTTAATTCTATCAATATTTTATACTTCAAAATATTATTTATATCACATTTTTATTCACTAACTACTTGATCAATACTGCACAACAATTAATTAATTATAATTATATTGATTATGATGCTTCAACACCTAAGAATTAAGCTCAATACACATCTATACCGGGCTGATTTATCTCTCACGGGCCCTAACCCGGCCCGAACCTAACAGGTCGGCGGGTCCCAAAACGGCTCCACCACTCCAGACGACCACACATGCTGGCAACGTCCCGAAGACATGGACTACCCCCGGCCGGTCCAAATCACGACCACCGGGCCCGAGCTGGCCGGGGAGATGGCGGCCGCAATGGCCGCCGCCTCCATCGTCTTCCGCGACAACAACGCCTACTCGAAGAAGCTCCGCAAGGGAGCCGAGACCGTCTTCGCCTTCGCCCGCGACGGCGGCCGCCGCAGCCGCTACTCGAGAGGCAACCCTTTCATCGAGCCCTACTACAACTCCACCGGCTACTACGACGAATACATGTGGGGCTCGGCGTGGCTGTTTTACGCCACCGGAAATAGTTCTTACTTGGCCTTGGCTACGAATCCCGGGCTTTCGAAGAATTCGAAGGCGTTCTATATGATACCGGATTTGAGCGTTTTGAGCTGGGATAATAAGCTGCCGGCGGCGATGCTGGTGCTGGTGAGGGCGAGGCTTTTCTTGAACCCGGGATATCCCTATGAGGATATGTTGAAGAGTTATCATAATGTCACCGGGCTTACTATGTGCTCTTACTTGAAGAGGTACAACGTTTTCAATTTCACTCAAGGTAAGACTAAATCAACTAGTGTTTTAGCCTATGCTTTAATTATTCATTTGTGCATTTATGATCTTGAATTTATAAGTATATATATTATCAGAAAAAATGTCCTATCATATTCAACCTTTATAGCTCCAAAACCTAAAAAATTATAGCTATTTTTAATAAGGCAAACCCGTCCCAAAAGAATACCAAGTGGTGCAGATTTCAATCTGTAATCAGCGAGGCTTAAGTTATAAACCTCATTGTTCCCTCTTTCTCAAGTCAAAATAATGAGTCGAACCCTTAATTATTTACGCACACATTGATTGGTCTATGAAAGTAGGTCGACTTAGTAGACTTTACACATGAGTCCATGATCAGTAGTCTAAACTGTATGTTGCTGTTCATTTAAAAAATCTTACAATTGAAAATCCATATTTTTTTATTTTTTTGTGATTGTTATATCAAATTAAAGATCATGATCTTTAATTTGCTTAAGATTATGAAAAAATAAGTAGAATTTGATGAACTTATTTATTACAGAGCTTATAAGTGATTGGAGATTATTTCTCTCACTTATAAATTGTTTTAAAAAGTTATTTTACCAAATACTTTTCAAAAAATTATAAATTACTAAACAACTTTAAAGTTGTTTTTATAACTTTAGGCCAAGATTGCCTTATATGTGCCTATATTAGAACTACCAAAGGGATCGGGTTAGCCCGATCAGCTGAGCCCATAAGGCCAACGGGCGAAGTCAGATCGGGCCAACCCAAAATTTGTCGGGTCACAATTTTACAGTCGATCCAAAATACAATTTTATGCAGAAAAAGTTACATAACCCGGCCCAGTGTGTGTGTGTGTCTGTGTGTTAATGACATGATTTAATTTAGATTTTTGGATGTTAAAATGTTGGTTGTTTATGATGTGATATTCATAGGAGAAATGATACAATTGAACCATGGGAGGGCACAGAATTTGCAATACACAGCAAATGCAGCGTTTTTGGCATCGGTTTTTGCTGATTACCTCAACGAAACTGGAGTTCCCGGCTGGTACTGTGGCTCAACCTTTATGCCACTCAGTGTGCTCAAGGATTTCGCAACTTCTCAGGTAACGCCAGACGAGATTCTCTATTTTATATCGTGTTTTAATTAATTTTACAAATAATATTATATATAATGAAGGAAAAACAGAAATTTCAGTCCACCCAACTTGAATTTGTTTCGGGAACAAATCACTAGTTAAATAGTACGTACGCACATAATAATTAGGAGAATTTCAACAATAGAAATTAAAAATGAACAAAATTTTATCATATTTTTAAATTACTAAATTATTGATAGAAATTTGAAAAGAAAAGTAACATTTTATAGCAAATGTCAAATGAGATCATCTGTCCTATTTTTGGTGTCTCACTTTTAATTTTCTTTATACAATTTTATAAGTTATTTTTTCTTCAAATTAAATTTATTATGTTTTAGTATAATTTTCAGATAATTAACTAGGGATCACTAATCTAATTAGGGTTTATAATTAACTAATTATAATTATTTTCCAATTATTAAATTAATAATTGACTATTATGATTCATTAATCCAAAGTTAGGGCATATCATATTTTTAATTTTCAATTATTGGTTATAAATACTAATTAGTATGTATTATATAATAATATTTTTTTATTTTTGTGAATAAATATAAAATAGTGAAATTAATAATGAAATATGATTGAACACAATAAACTATAAGACCGAGGATCCTATCTTATCTAAGAAGCATAATAAGTTTTTTTTAAAAGACTTTTATAATAGTGAAATTAATAATTGGTTTTTAGAGTTAAATAATACAAAAGATTTGCATAATATGTCATATCACATGGCCTTATTTTATAAATAACATTAGTTTAAGGCAAACATTATATGAGTGTCACATAAAATTGCGGATTTAGCGGGTATTAAGGTCAACAGAAGCACTCGAAGTAAAAATATTCACCATATAATTTTTATATTTTTGGGTTTTTTTTCGCATTTTTTATCATCGGAAAAATTCAATTTTAGCTTTCCAAAATTAATATTTTGCGAAAATACCTTGTCACATACATTTTATACACCATAATTACTTCTACCAAAAGGCGTACCATGACACAATTCGTCTTTTCTTTATAAAGGTAAATTACATATTAGGCGACAACCCTTCAAAGATGAGCTACGTAGTGGGATTCGGCTCCAAATTTCCGAGGCATGTCCACCACCGCGGCGCCTCCATCCCTAGAGACAGAACCAAGTACTCCTGCACCGGCGGAATGCGGTGGCGCGATGCCAAGACTCCCAACCCCAACAACGTCACCGGCGCCATGGTCGGCGGCCCCGACCGCTTCGACAAGTTCAAAGACGTCCGGACTAACTACAGCTACACCGAACCCACGCTCGCCGGCAACGCCGGCCTCGTGGCCGCGCTAGTTTCCCTCACGACTGGCGGCGGGGTCGGAGTTGACAAGAACTCGATTTTCGCGGCCGTACCGCCGCTATATCCGATTAGCCCCCCTCCGCCGCCGCCGTGGAAGCCTTAAGATATGTATATTAGTTTATAGAAATACGACACATGCATGCAGCTGAATGTTTTTGTTACTTAATTTATAATGTGAATTGTATTTTCAGTTAAACTTTAATTTTTAAATATTTATTTCCGTAATATAAATCTCTTTTTTCCCATAGCTACTATAGTCTCTAGAAATTAAAAGCCAAAAAGAGAATTATAGGTACCGATTACCGAGATAGAAAAAAGGTGTAACTTAATCAATTAGCATGAAGAAAGAGAAAAAGAATATATAATCACAAAATAAAAAGAACGAATAAAATAAAATAAAATAAATGGTCAAATATATTACAAACTACTACGATTTTTCTTATATCATAACTATCAATTTTGACAAAGTAGTGTGGAACCCTTAAAACATACAGTTTGTAGAATTATTTTACTATGTGAATTATATTTTCCATTTAGTTGATCATTTCCCGGAAAGTGAATCTATTTTCGTCGTTAAATTTAGGGGGATCAAAATTACAAGCAAAGGTATCTAGTTATTGGTTTGGTTGGGTGTGATTTGGTGAAAATTATATTTTTTGCAAGAATTTGAGAATTTTGTTATTAACTTATAAAGGCACTGCTAAAAAAATGAAAATTTTGCCTTTGTAAAATTCAAATTCATGTGCTATATTCATCCAACAAAAAGATGCGTATATCTTCAATGGGTGAAAATGATTCTATATTCTCATAATATTAAAATTTTCATTGTGGTAATGGGTTATTCTTTCTAAATAATTTAAATTAAGTACAAGGATAACCTAACAGCAAAAATATTAGAATATAAGATTGAAAATTTCTATTTCGGAGTGTTGAGATCTCAGTATCTTCTAAATCCGCCACTGACTCATTTGTAGGGCACTTTTGAATTTTTTTTACGCAGAAAAATCCACAAGTATTACTCGTATCATTTCGTGTAACAAGAACCAGGCCCTAGCGGTCTCGATTTGCCGAATCCATCCAACGGAGAGGCAGCTACTCCCCTCTGAGTCAGTAGACACCTAAAATGCGACAATCGGCTCCTTACTTGGTCTGGGTCCTTGGCTAGCTTGTCATAACATGTCCACATCCTCTCTACAAACATAGTCAAACACGAAATAAAATAGCGTAAGAAACTTCATTCTTGTTTTAGTTCAGAAAGGACATATATAGGAGGATTAATAGAGAAAGGATATAATGACTCAAACTTTTGACGCATTCCGTCGTCATATTTTGTATGGAAGTTTATGAAAAATGTTGGAAGTTGAGGAGATAAAACATTATTAACCTTATATAGAATCATTTCTACTTACATCATGTACGAAACACATCATCAAATGGGCCGAGCCCGAATTTTTTTGGTTTACAATTCCACTAGCCAATTCCAAATAATAAGTCAGGGCTAGGCAAGCTTTTTAGGCCTAAGTTCAATGGGCCAGCTCGTCACACTGTGCCACTTTAAACAACTCCATTTTAAGATATTAGCTAGTTTTTTAACTAAGTCGGGCTGAATTTAATTTGATTTTGATTATTAAGGGCTAATTATGTCTAAATACATGAACTTTCACTAAATTCTATTTTTGCATACGAACTAAAATTTTTACTTCTTGATACACGAATTTTCAATTTTTTTGATTTCCACACAGTTATCAATTTTTAATGAATTAATGTCATCGTAACTATGTGAAGTGGAATATTAACGGCATCGAAGTGACAGACGTCCAACTACGCCGTTTACTACAACAGCCATTTACGCCGTATAAACATTTGTGCATACATCTCAACATTAATTTGGGGGCAATGGAAAACCATGTGAAACATCATAATAATTGAAAGTGTGTATTTGAAAGCATAATTTTTAATTCATATGCAAAACCAAAATTCGGTGAAAATCATATATTCATGCAAAACTACCCCTTATATTCGACCTATTCGAACCAAATTGTCTTTTTTTCTTTTGATTTAATTTAAATCAGATAGGTTTTGAATTACCTGCAGCTGCTGCAGCCCGCGGCCATACCATCTGCTCGATGTCGGAGGCGTCGATTAACTCGCCCCACATGCACACCTCGCCACCAAGGACACGAGCGTGCAGTTCGTGGTCCGTGATGTTTGCAAGTGGCTCGTTGGCATAGAAATCTTGCCAACGAATGTAGTGATCCAAGTACCATTTGTCTTGGTTGCTCACTATACAACGCAGCCCTGCTTTAACAACCCTTTCAGCGAGACCACCCCCAAGCCTGCCACCATGCATAATCACCTTAACTAAGACTGCTTAAATAATGGGGAAATTTATACTTAGTCGCTTTTTGTAATCAAAGTATTATTTCGGTTAGAGATTAAAATTACTCTATGAATAACTTGTTACTTAAAAAAATTACCTTGTGAGGCACACTCATGTGCATTCTCACTCAACATGCACGTTCATAAGAATTGTCACTAAAAGTCGCTTTTATTCATAATTGTTAATTTTATATAAAACAATTATTACTTTTATTTATAATAACTGTTACTGTTTGTATTGTAAGGAAAATTCATAAAAGTTTTTGTCATTACTCGATCATGTAATTGTATCAAGTAAAAGTAAAAACTTGTTGCGATATAAGTCATATTTGAAATATAATTGTCACTCACTTACCAATTATGTACCACGGTGTGGGGGTTCAACTTACTCCCAAAGTTATTGAAAGTCTCTTCCCTGTGAAGGTGGCAAACGTGTTATCTTAGTGCATAACAAAATACAAAAGGGTTTCTCACCCCTTTGGGTATGCCCGAGTTCGGTTTGTATTTTATCCCCCGTTTGTATTTATTTAATGCAAAGTATTTTTTGTGGAAAATACAAAAGGGTTTAAATGAGAACCTTTTTATTGTGAGAATGTGAGAACTTTAATAACTTATACGTTTTAACTCTGCCTTGTCTATTGCAAATTCATGATTTTTGCTGCGTATGTGTGAAGTTACTTCAACTTCATTGCCCAAGGCTTACAATTTACTATATTAAACTTATAAATTAGTTCTCACTGTTATTACAATAAGAATGTTCTCATTTGAAACACACCCTAACAAAATATAATATATGACAGATATGTCACAGACTACTTGTAGTTGTGAACACAACATACGTGTAGTCCACATAAGAATTATTTTCTTTCATTTTTTTTCTCTTATACCTAATAAATTAGGACTAAAATCATTAAGCTTACAATTTATATAAAAATCATGAATAAATTATCGTACCAGTTGATTATTTCATAGCCATGGGACAATGCCAATTTCTGCACTCGCAACACGAAATACTGATAAGCATCGGAGACATTCATCCCTTTTTTCTGCAACCTGTAATTACAAAAGAATTTAAGCATGAGATGTCCTTTTGATTTTGATACATTTTCTGGAAATTTAAGACGAATATATCAGAAAGTAGTTTTTTTGCAAAAGTTTTAGATATGAAGCAAATCATTTACCAATTATTCACATGAGGAGTTGTGTGCCAGCAACCTGAAATTAGAATGGAGTTGTGAGTGAAAGAGATTATATAATAAAACGGAATAATAAATCTAAACTAAACAGAATATTGTTAAGAAAATTATATAAGAAGCTGAATAAATCTTACTAGTCTGGACTTCATCGCCTCCGAGATGAACAAATTTGAACTTGAATATCTTACTAAAATCTGAAGAAAATAAAAAATAAAAAATTGAATATTATTAATTAATCAAAAGTATATTGAAAGCAAAGCAATTAGAAGTTATAGCATACATTAGAAGAAAAAAAAAATACCTGAAAGAATTCCATCAATTAATTTGAAGGTAAAGTCATTACTAACATCAAGTGGCCCCGAGCAATTTTTTGAAGGCCATAAAGAAGGGTATCCAAACCCCCTAAAAGTAAATATTTTTAAATGTGTGAATTACCATGGTAGAACAAAAGAATAAAATTATACTGGTTAATTGTCGAAAATAACACAACATTAAACTGAATTTGCAATTTTTACAATACTTATAAAATGTTGCAATTAAAACAACACTTTTTATTTATATTTTTATTCGTATTTTTTCAGTTACAACGTCCCCAATTTTTTCAACAAAGTTTGTCTGATATATACCACTACATGATGTAGTTTTATCAATGAAATGATGGGGAGTTCTTGTTGACAATTTGGGGATGGTGTGATTGCCATAAAATTAAAATAGAAACTGGTGTTGTAATCGCAACAATTTAACAGTAGAGTGATATTTGCAAATTAGGATAATTATTGTGTTATTTTCAACAATCAACCCTAGAATGACAAAATTATGGACCATATGATTTCAAGAAGTTGCAGTGGTTAAAAATTTACTAAGTTGAGAATATGAACAAAATACCAGGATTCAGCATGACCAGGAACATCAATTTCAGCCAACACATGAATCCCACGTTTCTTAGCATAACTGAAATTAATGGGAGGAACCACAAATTAAATAGATGTATTTAAAATATGATAAACAGTAAATTACTTACCTCACAATATCTGCGGCATCAGCAACTGTGTAGCGTTCAAAAATTGTAAAAGAGCCATCCCACAACTTTGGATATGATGGAATCTCAAGAGGGAAAGATTGTGTATCTACGATATGCCAATGCAGCACGTTCTGTTATATAAAATGAGAGCCAGATTAACAGAATATGGAGTCTTACTCTTAGACAAGATCTTTACAAGTTTGAGGTATATAAAAAAAACTCGTGTCAGACTCTACGATGGGTCAAGATTCGTGTGCCAATATATTTGTCTAGTATTACGGTGGTGTTCGGATACGAATCTTGACACCTCAGACAAGTTGACATAAGACTCTAACAAGATAATCTAAAAGAAATGAAATTCTATGTATTTCTATAAAGGGCTCAAAGTTGGCCGCTCTAGGTAGGACTGTAAGAGGCTAGGAGCTAATATTTCTCATTTTTAACCATACATTATATACTTGTGCTTTTAAATATCATTAAATTTTACAAAGTTCATATATGTGAACCAAACTTATACGGTGGTATAATTTTGTTGTGTATCCTTATATAATATATATCTACACACGAGCTCAAATTCTTTCTGAATTCTAAGATGACCATCTTACTCATAGATAGTGATTGCGGATATCTCAACAAATAAAAAGCTGTTGTTACTTACCAGTTTGGTATAAGCCATTCCATCAATAATTTTCTTTATCACTGACAAAGGCTGATAATGTCTGGCTGTATCTGTAACACCACCAAAGCAATATATAAGATCAACTTCGCCTTACAAGAAATCAAAAATCCACTAAAGAATTCACATTTGAACAATTTTTTTCATTTCAAGAATTTGTCTGATTTGAGAATTTGTAAACTTATAAATACATTCCATGCAAATTTTGATGTACTAACAAGAAGCAAATGGATCAATCATACATATCCCCCCCTATGTTTAGAAAGGATACATATAACTCAATAAGGGGAAGTTTACCTTTCATGAATGATAAGATATATGCTTGAGTATTTTATCCTCATTATTAAGATTTTTCCAATCTACCCCTTCAATGGGATATGAATCAGGAAAAATTATACTACCCCTTCACATAATACTCCAACATCCCAATTCGTCTTACTAAATAATGGATTGGCCTATACTAATTTTATCTATCTAAGCTAATCCTCAAAAGTAAATTGTACCTTAGTGTTAAATAACAAAAAGCTTTAAAAGCAATTACTAATCCACCAAAGGACCAAAGTAAATGAGAGGAGAAATCTTACCTATCAAAAGGCCTCGATACAAGAACCTTGGCTGATCAGCAATGGTCCATGGAACTTGATGGACCAAAATCCCTCTTGATGAAATGTTATAGCTACAGATTTGGCTAAACGTCTTACACATGAAACAGTAGCATTTTTGGCATTAGTCATTTACCCTCATTAGATATTTTATTTTTTATATTTTTATGTAATTTTCTCAAGGATCAGAGAAAAGAAGGGAAAATACCATTTCTTGTCACGATGTTTGACGTCTTTTTCAACAATGCTACACTTTCAATTTTGGCAAATTGATATACAATATTTCAATTTTTTTAATAACATCACGAGGCGCAAACTTTGGCATTGTAAAATTCATGTGGCATGACGGATCAGATGTGGCACCACTACTAAAACGCTATACGTGTATCTCCACATGAGACGTGGCACACCACGTGAATTTTTGGATGCTGAAATTTAGATTCCACGACATTATTTAAAAAGTATCGAAATGTTGTGAACCAATTTGCCAAAAATTAAAAAGTGTGACATTATTGAAAAAAGGGGCAAATATTGTGACATAATACGGTATTTTTTCTAACAGAATTTTTCAAACCTGAAGCCCATGCAAAGCTCCATAAACAGTATTTGCCTGGCAAAATTTATTTGGATAAGGAGAAAATTATGTTGCAAGGTATACAAGTTGGGCATAATATCAAATAATGTGATGACGAACTTGAGGGAGGAAATCTTAGCTGCACCCACCTCAATATAGGCATAAATTGGATTTCCCTGAGCTGGGATATTCAGCTTGTATGACTCATCAACGCCATATTGCAACTGCACAAAACAAAGGTAATATAGAAGCAAGAATTGGTGTTGTAAATCTGAGTTCAAGTTAGATGATAGGCAATTAATGCTTGTATTTAGGTAGAAGGACAAAATCACAATGATGTGATAAAAATGATCATATAATATCTGCTATAGAAACAATAATTGGGTGAATTTCAGAAGTTACTGGCATTCTAAATTTGTCCGTTTTTTTTTTCTTCTTACAATGCTATGATTTAGAAAGAAGATTGAAAATCATCTTGAACATAGTAAAATATTAGGTTGTGTGTCAAATAAATCACTACCTTTTACACATTTTGTAATTTCAATGCACTTTTATGGCATTTCAATAATGAGTCGAGACTTTTTAATTCATAGCAATTTCAACATCCCAAATTTTCCGGCATTAAAACGATGTCGTTTCATGGGCAAATTTCGCTTAGCAAAATTAGAGGAATAGAAATTGCTACAGGTCAAAAGGTAGTCATTACTGAAACGTCTCAAAAGTGGTGAGGAAATTCCAAGATGAGTCAAGAAGCCGTGATTTTGTTTAGCGATTAACCCTGAATATTTACATAAAATATGCATAACAAGATAAAACACATACAGTGGCGGATTTAGGTGTGATGGGGGAAGCTTCAGCACCCCCAACCCTTTTTAAATTATTCAACCTTATACTTAATATTTCTCCAAAAAAAGAAAATCAATTTTAGCTCCCTCAAAACTATTTCCTGCATCCGCCCCTGCACACGCACACACAAAAACAATAATTATACTCAAGAGATCAAGGCGGCCGCCACGTACCTCATCAGAAGGAGAGGAAACAACTACATGAATTCCTCTGAGCACTGAGGAAGGATCGATCTTGGAAGTATCTACTTCAACAACATGAGTTGATCTGACAATATTAATTGATCTTGAGAAGGCCTCTTTGAGAATCCCAGAAGCATCGGCAAACTTGCTTCCTTCCGTCTTGAGCTCGAAATCATTGCTGAGATGGAGATCTCCAGAGCCAAAGCTCACAGAAACTGGCATTGGCCATATATTGAACTCATTTGTATCAGCTGCATCACATGATATGGCAAAAATCCACACCAAATACCAAAAATATACATTATTTAGCCTTGTTCTTCCCATCTTTAACATCCTAGAAACTGCCAATAAAATGGGGATAGAAGTTTAGCTTTGTATATGTTGTTTTGAATACTCAAAGAAATACAACGCTTGTGATGTATTATGAAGGGATAATTGTGCCCAAATACACAAATACACAACTTCACACAATTATGGTTTTCACACGGTTGCTAATTATCCCCAAATTAATCCTAAGGTGGATGCCTAGAATGTCAATATGGCTTAAACAACCAATGTACTAAATGACGTAATTGGTCATCTATGCCACTTCAGCTAGTTAGCTAGAGGCGATGGCATTAATTCATCGGAAATTCACAACCGCATGATAATTCAGAACAATCCGAAGTCCATGTATTTGGAGTCAGGATTTTTACTTCATGTGCAAAGCCAAAATCGGGTGAAAATCATGTATTTAGGCGCAGTTACCCCTACTATGAATACATCGAATGCAAATAATCTACAAGATCAACATCATTTTGCTCACCAAAAAAAAAAGCCATTTCAATCATCCACAGAAATGTAGATACAAGAAGACTTCATCCACAGCTCCAGATATTAAAAAGAATGTAAAAGCAAATTCAGGCACTATAAAAAAAATGAAGCATTAAAGTCAAGGGAAAATACCTATCCAATTTCAAGAAATTTCCTCACTACTTCTTTCCCTGCTGAGAAAATGACGAACAATGAAATTCTTGTGGCGGTTTTGAAGCAGAACTAAAAGAAGCAAAGCATTTGATTCGGTGAGGCAATATCGCAAACACATTATGGGTGAAGCAACCATAGATTGATTTTCTTTTTCTCCTGCTCCTAAATTTATGTGATAGATGAAAACATGTGCATTGGTAGATACACATCCACTGCGTGTGATGTGTGTGATATTTGGCCAAACACTTTCTTTCTCCTCCATGAGAGTGCTTTTGCTTTTCAGGTGCTGCATTCACTGCAAACAATAAAGAGAGGCTCCCCGCCTTTACGTCTCAACCGCTGCCTGTAATAAGACAATATTTTTATTAACTTTATTTCTTTAGAAAAAAAAATCCCTTTCTCAAATCAATCATATAGTTAAAAAATTTCGAATTATTAATTTTACAGATAACTTATTATTATCTTTCTTTTATGATATATTAATAATCTTCTATAATGTTTAAATCAATATAATCAACTTTAGTAAATATATTATATTTTTTAAATAAAATAATTGATTATAAAGAAAAATCTAGTCATATAATCAAATTTATAAACTAATATTAAAATAAAATAATTAATCATAAAGAATAGGCATGCCTATCATATATTATGTAAACTAATTAATGTACTACGACATGCACACACATGTATGGAATAATTGTTTTCTTCTCGCAACATTTTATTTATAAAAAATAAATAAAGGAAGCTAAAGCAACATTCATAATTCATTTTTGATTTTGAATGCATATAATGGAAGTAATATATTATAACCTCATAAAAAAATATCCCATAATATTCAACTTTATAGGTTCACAATCTAAACAATTATAGCCATTTTTTATGAGACAAGCCCATAATTATTTACACATTTAAACTGTAAGTTGGTGGCCATTTCAAAATAGGGTTAATCCAGTTTTGTGTCCCTAGCTTTGACCGTTTATAAAAAATGTTATCTCCTTGCGTTTTCTCTTTTAAAACTACCCACTTTGCAAAAAAATTGATTTATCCGCTGCTTGACATATTCCTATTACGGAAAGATGAGTCGGCTTGTTGTATTTTTAAGTGGATTTTTTTTCCAACTCACAATCTAAACGACGTCGAAAATCTACAAGAAATCTGACAAGCTGACCCATCATTTCATTACCGAAATATGTTAAGCCGGATATAAATCAATTTTTTTACAAAATTGAGAGGTTTTTAAAGAGAAAACGTATGTCAGAACATTTTTTAGAAAACGTCCAAAATTAGAGATACAAAATAGGATTAACCTTAAAAATTATTACAATTGAAAAAAGAAAAAGAAACAAGAAAAAAAAAGAGTCAACATAAAAGAATGCTACACCCAAAATGGTGTAAAAATAAACAATTTATTGCCATAGTTGCTATAAGTTATAACATTATCTTCCACATAAAAGATTGGCTACAATCTGAAAATGTTGTGATCAATAACAAATTCATTTACAATTGGAGTGTAAATGTTCTAAAAAACATATCATATTTGTAGCCAAACTATATGTATCATTGCAAGTAACAAGAACCAGGCTCTATTGGTGCTTCCCTCCCAAATCCATCCAATGGAGCTGCAGCTACTCCCCTTTGATTCAGCAGACACCGGAAATATGACAATCGACTCTTGATCTTCTCCGGATCCTTCGCTAGTTTGTCGTAAGGTGTCCATAGCCTCTCTGCAAACATTCAAAACATGGTAAAAACAAGGAAAGAAATAGTGAAATCAGAACTTCAAGATTTAGCCGATTTCTCGTTCTTGTCTTGGAAGGACCTTCGAGATTTTGGTCCATCGGGTTTTGTTCTGAAACGGGCTTCAGAATGTCATTGATTTTGGTGACTAGCACACACAATGCAGCAAGTTTTGTTAAGAAAGAAATGTAAATAACTATGCTCGAGCTAGTAATTAGGTAGGAAAATAGGCCTTAATGTTTTGGAGCAATCTTGGGTCTAACTAGTGTGAGATAAGGCTGCATCTCTGTGTCTTTTTTATGTCGTTAGAATCACACAATGAGTTAATGTGGATCGTATTCACTTCCACGAAGAACAAAACATAATGTTTTGAGGGTTAATCGACTGTAAACACACTCTATTTTGTTGGCCAGAAAAATACATGAACTTTAACCTTTTTGAAATTTGGTACGTCCAAATTCCGTTGGCCAATAACTTGAATTGCGGAGTGCGGGGGGAAATCCGGAAGTACTGTTGGAAAACTCTCAACAATAGCTTTCTATTAGTATGTGATACAGATATCCAAATTCTGGAAAGAGAAAAAAAAAGGATAAGAGTTTTGGGAAAACTTTTAGGCCATTTTCTAACCACTTGTCACTTTACGCCATTTTCTAACCACTTTTAGTGACCGAAACCCAACACCATGGATACCATTAGAAAGCTAGCATCAAGAGCTTTCCAACAGTCACTTCTGATTGCCCATCAAACTCCAAAAAAATGAGCAATTGGTAAACAAAAATTGGACTCAAAGCCAAATTTTAAAAAAATCTAAAATTCGTGTATTTTTTTACCAAGAAAATTGAGTGGGTTAGAAACCCAAAATTGGCTATAGTTCGTGTATTTATCAGTTCTAGTTTTGTATCTGTGAAGAGGGATGAATATGTTTAGTGAAAGATTGCATGTGATTTGCTCGCGTAGAAGATTACCTGCGGCTGCTGCAGCTCGTGGCCAAATCGTTTGCTCGATATCAGATGCATCGATATGCTCAGCCCACGCACACACCTCACCTCCGAGGACCAAGGCTTGCTGCTTAGGATCCGTGATGTTCGTCAGTGGCTCATTCGAGTAGAAACCTTGCCAAAGTGCATCCAAATGGTCCAAATACCACTTGTCTTGGTTGCTCACAATGCAACGGAGCCCTGCTTTAACGACGTTTTGAGCAACACCACTGCCAAGCCTGCAGGGCATCAAGACGAGCACGTGGGATTACCATAAAAGCCCGCGATTAGACCTTTGTTCGAGCATTCAGTTACTTACCAGTTATGAACCACGGTTTTGGGGCTCAACTTTTTCCCGAAGTTGTTGAAAGTCTCTTCCCTGTGATCAGATTTCACATGTTACCTAAATTATTTATGAGAGTTTTTAGATTAGGCTAATTTCGTTTGAATGCTCGTACCAGTTTATGATGTCGTATCCATGGGAGAGAGCAATCTTCTGTGCTCTCAACACGAAATACTCGTAAGCCTCGGATCCATTCATGCGGTTTTTCTGCAACCTGCAAACCACAAAGGAGTTAGTGTAGCTAAGAAAAGTCATGTTTTCAGAAAATACAGTGTGTTGAAGATTGAAGCAGTAGATATTTACCACTTTCGAACATGAGGCGTCGTCTCCCAGCAACCTGCAATCCACATTTACTTGCATTTCATAACAATGGTATGCAAAGCTATGACGGACTAATACAAAAACAGCAGCAACAAATAAAAACAGAATTGTTTTGCAATTTCAAGTTTTGTGTAAAATCTTACTCGTGTTCACTTCATCGCCTCCCAAGTGAACAAATTTGTACTTGAAGATCTTACTGAAATCTGGAAAACAGAATATCGACATATTGTTAGTTGATCGTAGTGTTTCCGGGATGAGAGATGAGAGGGCCGCGTATCATGAAACAGAAACGAGATGTACCTGAGAGAATCCCATCAATCAGTTTGAAGGTAAACTCATTGCTGACATCAAGTGGCTGCTTACAATCTTTTGAAGGCCATAATGCAGGATATCCCACCCCCCTAAAAATCAAGAATTTAAGTTTGTAATGCTAGTTCGAGTTCATGAATTTTAACAAAAAAAAAACAGTAAATTTTATGCTGGTTCAAGATCAATGGTGTCGATCCATGATTAAAACTCGTATCCTTGGACAAGTCATGAAAATGTTGAAGAACAGTACCAGGATTCAGCGTGACCGGGCACATCAATTTCAGCTAACACATTGATCCCTCGTCTCTTAGCATAACTGAAATGCCATGAATGAAAAATTAGAGAAACGACACTATATGTATATATAGTATATGCACTGATTGCACTGGACATACAAAGTACCTACACTTATCTGCACTGAACGTATAAAATATCTACACTGTGATAATATTAAGGTGTTTTAATGTTGTTGTAGTGTTCTCACAGTGCAGATGCTTTATACATTCTGTACAGTGTTTTCACGTTTTCATGATAAAAAGATTCTCACAACGGATGATTCACTTGCCTTACAATCTCTTCACCATCAGCAAACGTGTAGCGTTCTGGAATGGAATATGCTCCATTCCACAGCTTCGGATACGATGGTAGCTCAAGTGGGAAGGATTGCGTATCTACAATATGCCAATGCAGCACGTTCTGTGATCAGTAACATTCGTAACAGAAAAAAAGTTAGTTTTGGCAGCAAAAGATGCAGAGTCCTAAGAAAATCACTTGCCTTCAACTTTTTAACTGATTTTTTTGTGCCTATTTTCATGTGTTATATATGAAAGAATCGAACTAGATAAACACTCCTTAAGTCGCGTTACTTACTAGCTTGGCGTAAGTCATTGAATCAATGACCTTCTTTATGACCGGAATAGGCAGATAATGCCTTGAAGTATCTGCAATGTTACGAGTAAATTAGATACAAAGGATCGGAAGAATTTGAGAGAAAATGCATTTTAGAACTTCCATTTTTAGAAGGCAAAAGGAGATGAGCATCTCACCTATCAAAAGGCCTCTATATGAGAACCTCGGCTGATCAACGATAGTCCATGGAACTTGATTGACTTGAATTCCTCTTGATGAAATGTTATAGTGGCAGACTTGGCTAAATGTCTGTTACATTTTGTAGCATTTTATAAATATAAAATATTCATCATTTTTTACCTATTTAATACATGTGATAAATTGAAAAAACTATAGATATTGAACTTTTGAGAATAAATAGCAAACCTCTAGTCCATGCAAAGCTCCATAAACAGTTTTTGCCTGCAAAAACAAAAAACTTTCTTAATTCATTTTCAAAAATATTAAGATATGAGAAATTCAGATATTATCACAAGCATTAGCATTTGCTATATGATGCATCATGTCCAACTTGCAGTGTTATCTTGCTGAAAAATACGAGCGAACGACCAAAACTTCTAATTAAAGAAAAAGGGACAGTAAATTATAGTTAGAATACACGACACAAGATGAGTTCTGTTTCTGAGGTCGTTTTAGTTTGTTCGAAGTCAGAAAATTTCATGGTACACACCTCAATATGTGCATAAAGTGGATTTCCCTGAGCAGGGACATGTAGCATGTACGATTCATCAGTTCCGTGCTGCAACTGCACCACACACAAACAAATGTTAGAAGCGAGGTTTAACATAGAAATCTAAAACTGGATTAATCAGCAATGCATTTATTCAGTAGGAAATTTTTGCAAAATGATAATATAAATTTCGGAATGTATATAAAGTAATGAAATAATAAGTATGAACCTCCATTTGATTGAAATGACTCTATTTTTCAGAAATAAGCTACTAATTAGTTAGACTGCTTAGACATTTTAAAGATATGTGATATTTAAATGTAAATATTTTGACAAGATTAATAGTAAACTCCATCTTTTCATATGAAATTCAGAGGTGCAAACTGATTATTACTACTGTAGCATCCAAAAAAATCCGAAATCAATCAATCAAAGAAGCAAAAAATGAGCTTAAATAAACCGTGATTCACACAAAAAGGTAATGAGGTATACCTCATCAGAAGGTGAGGAAACTACTACATGAATTCCTTTCAGCACCAATGAAGGATCAATCTTGGAAGCATTAAATTCAATCACGTTAGTTGATCTGACGACGTCTACTGACCTCTTGAACGCATCCTTGAGAATCGAGGAAGCATCAGCAAACTTGCTCCCATCGGTCCTCAGCTCAAATTCATTGCTGAGGTGGAGATTTCCATATCCGTA
Organism: Monilaria moniliformis; assembly: GCA_034509125.1. NCBI lineage: Eukaryota > Viridiplantae > Streptophyta > Magnoliopsida > Caryophyllales > Aizoaceae > Monilaria > Monilaria moniliformis. The sequence continues at coordinate 21,123 of JAYDZE010204313.1, forward strand.
GCTCACAGATTTAGGCATCGGCCATATGTTCAAGTTCTTGATATCAACTGCATTAGCTGATATCACAAAAATGCACACCAAATACCAAAGAAATATGCCTTCTAGCCTTCTTATTCCCATCCTACAAAAGGAAAGGAACTAATGCAGTGTGATTTTTCCACATTTTGGCTACAAAAAGTTCACCTACACCGTCACTTCAATTGTACATTTTTTCCAGATTTTGAAAAGGAATGCTTTTTATTTATTGCAATTCAATCCATTTCACCAAATTTACACTCCTCTTATGGCTAAGGGCAATAATCCTTCAATTCAAGGAACAAGTTGTATTTACTAGATATTTATTTACAAAAATGTGGTATTTAAGGAAGGGAACCAATGCAGTGTGATTTTTCCACATTTTGGCTATAAGCCTATTCAATTCTACATTTTTCTCCAGATTTTCAAAGGAGATGCTTTTATTTATTGCAGTTAAATCCATTTCACCAATGGGCAATAATCCTTCAATTCAAGAAAAAAGTTGTATTTACTATCTATATTTTCTTTCAAAAATGTGGTATTTACTAGATATTTCTATACTAGAAGAAATTCATGAATTTTTCACCATAAATGCATTAATGAAAATTCATCTCAATAATCCCAATCCACACACCACAATGTAGATTAAACAATTGCTTATCAAAATCAGTATTCAGAAACACATAAAAAGCCATAAAATGAAGCAAGAATTACATAAAAATGTGAAGAAGAACTATAAAAATAGCACCTTTCGAGTTGCAAGAAAGCCCCACAATTTCTTTTCTCTTCCAACAATATGATAAAAAGATACAATCTTTTATAGAGGTTTTAGAATCAAGAATCTTGAATTCTCACACTGATACAAAAGCAAACTGCTTTTTGGGCTGAGTTAAAAAGCAGCAAAGAATTTGATAATAGTCCAAAATGGGAAAAGAGGAAATTTGATAATTCTAAACACATTACAGTTCAACTAACCAAAACGTAGATCTCCCTCCTTCCCTTCCTATATTGAGATGGGATAACAGTCAATACACATACATACATACATACATATACATACATATGGATAAACACCTCCACTGTGTGTGGTGAGTGTGCTCGTGTAGCTGTGGGTGGTGAGTCTGGTGACAAGAAGCTGACAAAAAATGAAGGATTATATGTATATATATATTTTGTTTAAAGATTCTTTTTTATTTTAATTGAGTGTGAATATTTTTATCTTTGTTGGTGGTGGTTAATTAGGTGCAGATAATTAAATAAAGTCTCCCGCCTTTATGGTTTATCTGCCGACTTTTGCAGTGGCCATTTTCGATTTTATCCTATTTTAATCACATCATAACATTAATTTTCTCACGTATTATTTAGAAATTTGGGATGAAAATTGGTCTCACCCTTTTATTTAAGCATTTTCTAATTGTGGGTAGGCCTTATAATTGTTTTTTATTAAGGAAAAGCAAAGGAGTTCCAACGTTTACACTAGATTTCATTACTTACAGATTCAAGTTTGCATTGCTTAAATCTTCAGACTAATTTTTATTTTTCGAAAGTGACTTACAATTGAATAATTAAATCTTCAAATTTGTAGTAATATTTAAATTTTTAGGGGAATCTGCGGTAATATTTTAATGTGGTTAGATCTTGGAACTTGTTATGTTTTCAGTTATTTTATTAAAAATAGGAATTAAAATATGGATTGTCAACATTCGGAACATATGTCTAGTCCGTACGTTTATTTTAGAGCAAAATGACAGCTTATTTAAAAAAAATCAAATATAGTTTATTATCTTTATAATTAAAACACTATATTATATATAGGCGTGACAACTACACCATTATTATACCGCATAAAAGTGAGACAATCATTTTACACGCAAACGAGACGGGACAACTATACCACTAAAAAATAGAAAAATATACGGCAACGTAACGTTGCATTCAAGTTTTTGACCGCTAAATCTGGTTGTAATAATAGATAATAAATTATGGATGTTACAACCGTATTAATTTGAAGGTTTTGTTATTTAATTGCAAATGATGACGTAGTAAACTTAGTCCTTTTATTTTGGCTTATTATGATTTATGGGCACTAAATGAGAAATTAAGGGTCGACGTAAAGCATAAATAAACAAATAAATAAAGTGTACAGATACACTCATTATCCTATTTCCTAATTTTTAATTCGCATTTGAATTTCCCATCTGTCATTTGTGGACCTGACAGTTACATTTTGTTGAACTAATAAATGTTTTCAATAAAAGAATGCAGCATCATGATGAAGCTATAACAATAACAAACAATTTATTAGTGTTAAGTATTAAATAATTTCGGCAAATCTATTGGCTTTTATTTTTTGTCTTTGCCACAACACAATAGTCAATCTCCGATATTGAAAAGTGATTATTATTTATTTATTTATTTAATAATATATTCATGTTTTATATCGGACTTATTTGATGAGAGCAACTACGGACAAATTGAATTAAAGCTTCTATTAGCCGTCATATACATATAAAAACTCCCAACAAAAGATGGGAGTGTGAGAGTTGAATAATTTCCAGCACGTCTTCTTGAAGGAACTCGCCTTCCTCTTCAGATTGCGCTTAAATTTCATATTTTTAACTACTTTAACTCATTGTAATCAATATTTTAGTCGTATCAAGTCACATGTATTGTACTTGTACAAGTCTTGAACAATAACTCAACAACATAATCCTCTAATAAATCGAATGTTGAAATCTCTCGAATTTGACCTAACCTTCAATCTTAATTGAGCCACGTACTAGACTATAATAATTGTATGCATTTTGTTTAGGGGTCAACATTGTATTAAAATTTGATTTGATTATGACCATACCTAGAGTTTAAGGTTTAGTATTATAAGATTAGCCTCTTAATTAGAAACATAGGCGACCTAATAATTAATGGATAAATATGGTTTGATGCCCCATCGGTTTTTAGGGTTTTCAATTATGTTCCAACCTAACAATTTTAACAAATTCATATTTATTGTATAAAAAGTGTCGTCTTTCTTTCCCGTAAAAACTTCGAGACAAGGAAGTATGACGTGTCTTTGCTAGGGGGTCTACCTTGGCAATCCGACATGGAGGTTTCAAATGAGGTGGAAATTTTGGAACTAAAAAAAAAAAAAGGAAAGCCACATATTAAATTAATTGGACTGACAATTTGCTCATTTCAAAAGTGTTGTTGCACGCTGATGATGGTCACCTGCTACTACTAGAAGTAATTCGGGTCACCGTTGCTGTCCAAATCGGTCTCAACAGAGCTGAAGCAGATTTGGGTTTAGGATTTACGTTTTATCTTCTTTTTTTTTTTCCAGTCTTGCAATTTCCACCTCGTTTGAAGCCTCCAAGTAAGGTTGTCAAGGCGAAACTCTGGCAAAGTCACGTCAAAATTTTGGTGCCGAAATTTTTTCGAAGACGACACTTTTTATGTGATAGGTATGAATTTTATAAAGTTGTTATATTATAACATACTCGAAAACTCCAATAATAAACGATAGGACTCAAAACGACATTTACCCATAATTAATCGTTGTGGTAATCATAGTTAAATAATGTGATTAGGCTTTTAGTATATTTTCCCCTAAAGATAATTTAAAACCGACAATATTTTAAGCTCGTGAACAAGTTCAATAATATTATTATTAATTAGCTTATAATTATTGATATTAATTTTATCGTTTTTATTAATGATCATTGACCAGTATATAACTTTCTAACTAATATTGGCTTCTCTGTGTTACAACATGTACACTACGTATTTTATACTTTAAGCTTGAGCTTGAAGTGAGTCGGCCCAGTTACAGCTCTATCTGGACTATATAGTTCTCACTTAATTTCTCATTTCTTATATATATTATAATAGAGTTGGAAATGAAATATATGTTATTCTTTCTATATCTTTAATTAATGAGTATTGGATATGTCACAATGAATAATTATAAAAGGTTACTAATCCATATTTTCAATATTATGCAGAAGTATATTTCAGCAATTTATTTACCCTATAACTATATATAAACATAGAATAGTTGCAAATATTTACTATCGAATCGTCTACAGTAATTTTCAATATTACTTTTTTTTCCCTTCATTTTTCTGGGAGAAACTTCTGTTGATTTCGGCTCCTTGCAGAGTTCGAAACTTCAAGGAGCCATTTTACAATTTCAAATGCAAACAGTTCGCACAGTTCTATCTCAGAGATGTTTGGATTTTCCAAAACCCCACAGCCCAGAAGCGAAAATAAAGAGAAGGGACAAAAAGGAAAGAGTAGAAAATGATCATTTTTAAAAGAGGGAAAAAAAACGAGATGATCCAGCAACAAGGAGCTTAAAATCAGTGGATCAATGCCTGAAGTGCCTGACATTGGTGAAGGCAAGTGCAACTCCATACTTGTTGCAGCAATCAATTGCGTCGACATCCCTGATGCTGCCCCCAGGCTCAGCAATGAAACCAATCCCACTTTTACATGCTTCTTCAACAGCATCATTCCACGCTGTTACCACGCAAAAACTCAACTTTAGGTAGGTCCTTCTGAATATGTAAGCAAGCAAGATATTGATTGAGGTGCGCTGATTTTACCCTATGTTCGACTCTATACTTCTTTTTCTATGTATTTACCATTTTAGTATCTTAGAAGATCACAAATACTTGTATTTCTCAAGGCAGACAAGAATTGCAACTTACCGAATGGGAAGAAAGCATCGCTAGCCAATGCAGCCCCCTTGAGTTCGTCCCCTGCTTTCCTCATTGCTATTCTCAAACTCTCGAGACGGTTTGGCTGCCCACTCCCCATACCTAGCATACAATTATTCTGCAGAAAAAAAGGTAAGAACTCTCTGGGAGTATTGCACACTTCAAGCACCAACATAAATTAGTAGTGCAAAGATAAACCTTTGCGATAACAATAGCATTGCTCTTCACGTGCTTGACACAAAGCCAGGCAAATTGCGCATCATGAAGCTCGTTTTCAAGTGGAGCCTTCTCAGAAACAATATCGAATTCGATATCTTCTGGGGTCAGATCATCTGCATCTTGTGCTAACCACCCACCACCAACTTGTCTCAAGGACAGCTTTCCTTTGATATTTTTACTCGCCTCTAGGATTCTCAATGTTTTGGACTTCCCACGAAGTACTTCAAGCCCCTTCTTAGTATATTTAGGAGCAACGACAATCTCATAAAACATACGAGTTTCACCATCTGTTGGACTCCTAAACTCTCTAATATCTTTTGCAAGAGCCTGTCAAATATATGAAAGTTGTTGGCTTCTCCTTCGAGAAGGCTTCAAATGAAGAATGTAATTACGAATATTAAATTCAATTTTAGGCACAGAGACTTGAGAAATACTACAGTCAGAGCTCTCGGCTCTAGAAAGTTAGTTAAAAAAACAAGATGACCTTTCTTGAGAAAAGAAAGCGATAGAAGATCTGAAAATGGATCTTACCTCGTCAACTTCAACATTGAAGGCAACAATGCCACCAAAAGCACTAACGGGATCAGCTTTGACAGCCAGCCTATAAGCTTCAATGATATCATCACGTGATGCTACTCCACAGGGATTTGTGTGCTTCACAACCACACAGGTCGGCTTACTAAACTCACACACACAATTCCATGCTGCATCTGCATCTAAATAGTTATTATATGACATTTCCTGCAAGAAAGAGGTAAACCAAAGTTTAAAGCAAAAACATTTTTATTATAGTATCAAAAGGTAGAATAAACAACATGGTCAATAATAACGTTGTTAAATAATTCTCCTTTTTAATAGTTAAGGCTTTTAGATGAGGTCATCTAATATATGTACATATACAACACACACACAGAGTTACTGATGTAATGTTCTAGAACTAAAGATCATTCTCAAGGACTATGGAGTTATACCTTCCCATGGTGTTGGACAGAAGTTGCGATGCCTCCAGCGTTGACCTCTGCGAGAGACTTATCAACGTAAAATGCAGCCTTCTGATGAGGGTTTTCACCATACCGAAGCGAACTCTTGAGAGACAAAGGAACTGTCAGGCTGGGAGGAAATTTATCTGCAAAGAAATATATGGTCACAAAAATACTCAGGCATTATCAAACTTTTGTTAAGCTTCTAACCTAAAAGATGGTGTCATTCCTTTGAAAAACAACAAATTTAGTACTGTATATCTCAGCAGAAGTTTATTTGGTGTTATGAAATTTGATATTGTACTTTACACATTGGCAAATATGATTTTAATATCTATTCATGAGTACCTCCCTCAGTCTGCTTCCACAACCATTCTGAAACGGCAGAATCATAAGAAGCAACATGCTGAAAAGCTTTCCAGGCTAGCCTTCTCCGGAATTGGTCGTCATCCCGACCTTCTTTGAGATATTCTAGGAGTTCTGGGTAATCACTGGAGTCAACTACAACCAAAACATCCTGATGATTCTGTCAATAAGAACATTGTAATTAGAAAACGGATAAGAAACAAAACCATGAGTTGTAAGACTAATGTGCTAAGAACGAACATTGTCAATTGGTCAGAGCACGACATGTTGAAGCATATTGTACTAGATATTGAAATGAATCTCTAGCTACAGTTATGTTGTTAACAAGAATAGTTAAGCCCAGATAACCTTAGCGGCTGCTCTGATCATGGCAGGTCCACCAATATCAATGTTCTCAATTCCATCTTCAAAAGAAATTCCAGTAGAAGCGGAAACCTTGTCATAGAAAGGATATAAGTTCACAACTACAACATCAAATGTACCTACAGAGAAACGAGAAACAGCTTATGAATAGATGATGAAAGTGGAAATTAGACAGCTGTTAAATAAAGACTTGACCAAATAGAAAATTGCCAACACCTATTCCATGATTATTCAAGGCTTCCATGTGATGCTCTTGATCTCTTCTTGCAAGAATACCTCCATGAACATTAGGATGTAAGGTTTTTACACGACCATCAAGCTGTAATGGATGAAGAGTAAGTATAAGAGACAATAATGTTAGAACACATCAACATGCCTGCCATGTTTCTACGAACAGACAGTAGAAAATGAGTTATCTAGTCAATTAACCTCATCAAAGACGTACTGGAAAACCAACATTAATATCTCTCTGAATAACAAATTGATAATTGACATGTCATATATAACACATGAGCTGCTGTACCCAAACAAGGAGTAGCCATTAGCTACAGATATTGCATCAAACTTTAGTACAGTTCCAAAAGCAGTAAATATATTAAGCATGTCATAACAGATAGAAATAAACATGTAGTGCATTTATCAATTATTGATTTAGTCTGTTTTCCAGTTTTAAGTGACAGGGGAGAGCCCTAGTCTCTGTAATTAACCATTAAATGGAATCAATGTCTAATGATGTAGGACAACAAGGCTTACCATTTCAGGGAATTGAGTTAGTTCCTCCACCTTGGTAACAGCCACACCAGAACCTTCTAAAGACGATGCTGTTCCTCCCGTGGAAACAATTGTGAATCTTCATAAAATAATAAAATAAATAATTTATTTTATTTTTTCCAAAAGTAGGTATGCATTTGTATTAGGCAAACCATTTGCATACAGTAAGGATGTGATGCAAGCTTCCGAAGATTAGCCATATAATCTAAAAATAGATATCCTAATATGCCAACATCAACTTTAGACTCCAAGTTGTCCAACGCTTACAAAGAAACTTATAAATTGGACAAAACCATCAAAACACCTCACCCCAATTCCTGCAGCCCAACGCCAAGCAAAGATAAGTCCTTCTTGTCTGACAGTGATATCAACGCTTGCTTCTTTCCTAAAACAGTCAAGTGAAATAATATGACAACAAATATGCTCATAAATCAGAAAGGCACGAGAAAATAATTTAACAAATAGATTACCAGAAAGTGTGGACTTGGGTTCCATCTTCGGAGTTGAAAGAGTTTCTGCCATGGCTTTAACTCGAAACGAATTTAAGTTATGTGAAGTGGTCGCAGACTACAGCAAAATTTCACCACAGAAATGTTATAAAGAAATCCAAAATAACACAAATTGATCGTAAACTCATATTCATATATATAACTGAAAAATAAATAAGTAGGTACCAATTGGTGCGACGAAAAGACAGTGACAGGATAAAAAGCAGAGGAGGTTGCGCAAGTGACGCTTTGAAGCGGGTGGTCTGTGCTGACAAGTGAGGAGGTGACGGCAGCGCTCGTAGAAATGGCAGAAGCGGTGCCTAAACCCAGCATTTCTCTATGTTTATAATCTGTTGCACTACCTAGTAGATAACACTAGTCATAAAACATCACAGTGCTTTAACCATCCGTATTGTGCCCTAAATGTAGAGATGCATTGCCATTTTACCGTCAATTTGGCAGCAAACTCAACTCTAACAATCAATCTTCCACAAACAGGTTTAGGACATTTTTAACCCTACAATTTTTCACTAACGTAAATTCACATTTACACTAAACTGATCAAAATCTATTTTAAAAAGGCCAAAACATACACCAAAGTATCAAAGGCAGCTCTGGATGAATATTATAAGAGCAGTAAACGTTTCATAAACAAAAAACCTAAATGAAGCTCGAGCTATAACTCAACTCAAAACTAAATTTCCTCAGTAGAAAATTTCGAAAATGCAATACTTCACATTCAAATTAGCTGCATAACGCGTGCAAACGAAATTCGAAATCATCAAACAACTGAAATCAGTACAAACTAAAGCATCAAAACTGCAACACGACTCATCAATATTCCTCCACAGAAAAAAATAGGAAAAAAATAAAAAAATCAGCTAACTTACGTGAAATTTCTAGCACAGTTCTCTCTCTCTCTCTCCTCGCTGTGGCGGCACCTCACTCTAAGGCAGCGGCGAGAGGAAGAAAGCGGGCTGACAAAGATTTTCTCAATCAGATAACAAATTAAATATAAAGGTTTATTCAATCACTCAATCCATAGTAACAGAAATATTAATAAAATACCAAGCCTGGCCGACATTGAAGCCCAATATAAATAGAATTTGGCTATCTACCCGGCCCGCTTGGTAAAATGGGCCTAAAGCCCAATATCCACCTATACTATATATAAATAGTTTTCTGGTTGATTAAATTTTTCTCGGCCCGCTTTCCTCCTCCCATTGCTGCCTTAGGAGTGAGGCCCTAGCTGCGAAGAAGCGGATTTTGCAGCCACAGCGTGGACAGGAAGAGAGAGAGAGAGAGAACTGCAGTAGTTTTCTAGAACGTAAGTACGCTGATTTCTTCTTGTTGGAGGAGTATTCATGAGTTATGCTGTAGTTTTGATGCCTTAATTTCTACTGAATTTAGTTTTCCGATGATTTTGAATTTTTTTTGGCCGCGTTGTGCAGCCAATTTAGAAGCAAAATATTGCGTTTTTTTAATTTTGTTTGAGGAAGTTTAGGTTTGAGTTGAGTTATAGCTCGAGCTGCATTTGTTTTCATTTTGGCGTTATTTTCCCTTTTATTTTTCTGTGCTTATATCTTCTGTTTCTCTAGCTTTTGCCTCTGATATTATGGTTAAAGGCCTTGTTTTGAAATGTTATGTTCTTAGCTTTATAAGTTATCAAATACTTCCCCAATATTAATTTATGTGTGATTCCGTGCTTTGTGCAAGTTTTTTTTATTTTGTTTTGTTTTTGTTATTAATGGGCGATTTCTTGCTCTAATTATTTTCATAAATATGTTTATTGTCTTGTAGTGTCCTGGGACCTGGAGTCTCTTTGGATGGAATAAATTTTTCATGAAAGATAATTGTGCAAATGTAAATAATTATGTACCGATTAAGAATTTGGAAGGGTCATGATTGATTCATTGTTAGAGTTGAGTTAGCTATCAAATTGATTGTAGAATGGCAGTGCACCTGTTCGTTTAGCCGTTGCTTTGTTCGAATTAAAGCTCGTATTGGGGACAATCAATATATGGTGAAAGAATGTGACGTTTTATGATTGTTGTTCTCTACTAGGTAGTGGTACAGACATATAAATAAAAGATAAGATGAAGGATTTGCTACCGTCAGCGATTAAAAACAAAGAGAAGAGGTCGGAAGTTCATGCAAAGTTGAAGCATCAGAAGAAACTTGAAAAGAAGAAGAAGGCCAAGGTTCGTGAAGCTGCAGAGAAGCAAGCATTGGAGCTGGGGGAGGAGCCTCCAGCAAGGCCAATCCCTCGCACCATTGAAAACACCCGTGAGCTTGATGAAACTGTTTGTAAGCCTGATGACGAGGAGCTATTTGCTGGAAATGATGCTGATGAATTCAGTTGCATATTGAAAGAAGAACGCACTCCGAAGGTCTTGATCACAACCTCTCGCTTCCACTCCTCGGTATGTTTTCCGTAGCAGCTTCTCTTGAACCATCAGATTTTTTGTATATGACGCTGTCGCCTTGTGCGTTTTCCATTGTTAATGGTAGTTTGTGCTATGAACTGCAGAGAGGACCTGCATTTATTGACGAGCTTATCTCTGTCATCCCCAATGCTCATTATCACAAGAGAGGAACATATGACCTCAAAAAGGTATTCATTTTGCCATCCTTTTTTGTTATCATTTTGCCTAGATAAAATGAGATTCTAGATTTGTAACATTTCATTCTTATTTTATTTGACTCTTCGTTCTATCATCATTCTGTCAGATTGTTGAGTATGCGAATAATAAAGACTTCTCCTCAATCATAGTTGTTCATACCAACCGCCGGGAACCAGGTTAATCTTTGCACTGATCTTTACTAGCAAAGTAATAATTTATCCAGGCACTATGCTAGAAAATAGAAATTAATTATTTTCCAATCTTTAAAAATAAAATAGATTGAATGAATCAATGAAGCTGAAACTATTCTATTGTGCATTTTGAGAAGTCGAATATGTGTTTAACTCTTATAAGCCACTGCAGATGCTTTACTAATTATTGGATTACCAAGTGGCCCTACTGCTCACTTCAAACTGTCGAGACTTGTTTTGCGGAAGGACATTAAGGTAGGATGACTACTTCCCCATTGTCTGAGTACATTCTTGAATGGTCAGTGAATTATTATTTACTAACTCTTGGTCTTAATAATTCAGTAGTATCTCATTTTCCTAGTCCTTCAACTTAGATTCTTTGTCATCGCAGCCCTTCTGTGATGAAAAATTGTGTTTCTATTATTTTGCTTCATAGCATTGGCTCTGATATCTAAGATTTTGGACCTAACATTGCATTTCTCATATTTTCACAGAATCATGGAAATCCAACCAACCACCAGCCTGAGCTGGTTTTCAATAACTTCACAACACGCTTGGGACATCGTATAGGCAGGTAATTGTACTGTGAGTTAATTAAAATACAGAAATACTCTTGGTAATTAAATACTATTTTTGAATATTTCATTATATAGCTTTTTGCTCTGTTTGCTACTTATTTTGTGGTAGTTATCCATGTTGCTCAATTTGTTGTTTAGAGATTTGATCTGAACTGTATCTTATGTATCTGAATCTGGATGCATGTGGTTGTAAATACTAAATAATAAAAATCGCTAAGTGATCTGGGTTGTTACATTAGTCCTCGAGTGTGTTTCTCCTATTTCATACTGGGTCCAGATGCATCTGTTTAGAATTGAATTACAGAACTTGTCATTGTCTATCTGATTCAGGTTAATACAGTCACTATTCCCACAAGACCCTAATTTCCGTGGTCGGAGAGTTGTTACATTTCACAATCAGCGTGATTTCATATTCTTCCGCCATCACCGGTATATACTCGTGCATGAACGATACTGCTCTGTGTTTTACTGTATAATGACCTAAGTATCTTCTTTTTTCCATATTGTTGCATGTAAAAGTTACATATTCGAAACAAAAGAAAGCAAAGAGCCTCAATCAAAAGGTAAAGGGAAAAAGGAGGAGGCTAAAACTCAGGAGAAAGTAATTACCAGGCTTCAGGTTTGTCATTCTGATCCTTGGGCCTTACCTTCCTATACGCTCGAGCATCACACCTAATAAAAAAAGTCATCTCAACTCAACATATCAATAACACCATATGCAACTCCATGTCAGTATCCAAATTATTTCTTTGACTGATTAATCTACCTGTTCTTGCTTTTGGTCATGGAAAACGAGTCTTCCCAATTAGTCGTGTTCCTTATATCTCAAAATTGCAGGAATGTGGCCCTCGTTTCACGCTGAAGCTAATCAGTCTTCAGCATGGAACATTTGATACAAAAGGAGGTGAATATGAATGGACACACAAGGTACTCTTTCACTTCATTTGCTGACTGACTGACTGTACAGTCGAAAACAAGTGCTTACATTTTATCTCCCTTGTTTCCAATGGCAGCCTGAGATGGACACCAGCCGTAGGAGGTTTTTCTTGTGAAGTGTTCCGGGATGCAATTTTTGTAGCGAACTAAATTTTAGATGTGATTTTCTTGCAAAATTTGTGTTGCCTTCTTTCTTAGTCTCACTTTTTTCACTCCAATTGTTATTGCAGTATGCAATTCGATGTACCCTTTTGATGAAAGTGTATAAGAATTAGCAACAGATTGCACAATAACTAAAATATATTCAACGAAATTTTGGTTTTATTTGGTGCAGTTGAAATTGTTAAATCTTCTATAAGTTTGTGTACGCACCCGCGCGCTTTGGCTTTCACTATATCAGTTTGACTGGGGATTTCTATTTCTTGTTAAGCCCCATTTTGCTGGTGCCATTTTAGCTTAAATTTGGAATGCACCCTTAAAAAGAAGAAAAATTGTTTGGGACTTTCTTTTTAGGTTGAATACTACTAGAGGTGGGCATTCGGTTTTCAATTCAGTTTTTTGCCCAAATTGAACAGAATTGAAAAATCGTTTTTAAAAAAAAAAAAAATTAAAACCGAACTGAACCGAATTACTTAAAAAATCAAAATCCAGACTATGAAAATCGATCCGAGCCAAAAAAAAATCGAAATTTCATAAAATTACCCGAAAATCCGAAAATCCAAAAAATATATGTATGCATATGATATATATATATATATATATATATATATATATATTAATATTAAATATAAATTCAATTTTTCGGTTTTTTCGGTTTATAGTATATCCGAACCGAAAAACCAAAATTTGTAAAAAATCAAAACCAAACCGAACAGAAATCTGAAAAAATAATCGAATCAAATTTTAAATTTCGGTTTGATTCAGTTAGAATATCCGAATTTTGAATATTTTGTTCACCCCTAAATACTACTAGGCTACAAATTCAAGAAAGATGACGGCTTCAAAAGATTGTAGGAAATTGAAAGTATAGGTAGCTTGGACCCAAACATGGACTTTCTGACTGTATTGATGACAGCTTGGACCCAAATATGGACTTTTTGACTTGTATCAGCTTGGACCCAAATATGGACTTTTAGAAAGATGACAGCTTGGACCCAAATATGGACTTTTAGAAAGATGGTAGCTTGGACCCAAATATGGACTTTTGATAACCTTCTTATTGACTTGTATCGATGCTAAGATTTTTCTTTCACATTAACTCCACAGTATCATGTTTACCAATCTATGTATACAACATTTCTTATAATTAACGCAGATCAAGTTAAATCTCACAACTAATAAAAGTCCGGTATCATCCTTGAACTTCTTGGCTCGAGCTCGTATAATCGTTCCAATTGGAACTCGAATCTTGAACCAACGAACCTTGAACTGCATCACCTCTAATCTAACAATTTCAGTTTTATTTTTTACAGAAGCAGTACAGAATGCAAAGATGCAACTTCATCCAACAAACCAAGCAGAACTGGAAACTTCAATATTTCATCATTAGATAGCAGCCCTGATTTCATAAACCTCAATAACGAATAGCTTTTGTTAGACCCTTTCTTTGAAAAATATTATAATTATTAATTAATATATTATTTGCTCCTATACACCCAAATTATTATATTCCTATTAATAATAACTTTTATGAAAAATAAGAGTCGGCTCAAGAGAAAGTGAAAAAAAAAATATTAATAACAAAATCTTGTTGTGTATAAGAAATAGAAGTTAGAATTAGTAATACAAAATATACAATTTTTAAAAAAAAAACAAACCAATTATTGACCTCATGCAATTTATCTACATTAAATTCATTAAAATATAACAATTTAGTTATAAATATTGATAAATATAATTTCTTACCACTATCATGATAATTCCAAATTTATAACTCCATATATACTGTCACTATATTTGATATAATAATTTTTTTATATGACAAGAAAAGCTTCTCTATTTGTGAATTGTATGACTTCAAAATTTTGATCTATATTTATCATTCTATTTACTAAATACTATTTCAACAACAAAATATCATAGCACGGGTGCAACACTAGTTACAAAGTATAACGAAGTACTCTTACGAATCCTACAGAATATAACAGCTTGCCAATGAATGAAGAGAAATAGACAAACCGTAGTCACAATTTGCTGCGAGGATCAAATAATGAATGCCTGCCTTCAGCCACAATTTCTCCAGTTGCTTTGTTTCGTATGAGAATGTGCGTTAAGGAGTAGCCACCTTGTCGACGACCTACACACCTTGCCAGTATCTCCAATTCATCCTGCCAAGGAAGACAAGTAAGAAGCAGATATGACAGAATAATAGTAGGATATGCTTCATCAACAGGGTCCCGGAATCGGCGGCTCTGGGACCATGGGCGTCCCTACCGTTGGCTTAGGGTGTTGGGAAAACTTTCTTTTCCCTTCTACCATTATTTGCTGAGGCTAATATCATATTTTGGACGTAGGAAGTGATCCAATTCCTCATACTAATTTCTATCTCCTATGCAACTTATGGAATCTTAATACGCCAAGCGAGGTTAGTTTTCAATCAGAAAGGTGTTTGTTGGAAACTAGCAAAGCCATAACTTGAATAATGATTCGACTACAACAGGCGTTGCATTAATCTCTCCTTGGATCTTGGTGCAAAACATGAAATTGACCCATTATTATAGCACAGTTGTCGAAATGCTTCTCCTCAAAAGAGATTTCACCAGATGCAGGTTCCAATCAAGAGGGTTTTTGGCTGAGTTTATAAGCTGCTTTAAGAAACTTACAAATTCTTGAAAAGCGTTTGGCAAGATAAGCTCCTAAACAACTTATAAGCTATAAAAATAAGTTCCGACAACTTGTAAGTTTCCCAAAACATAAATTCGCCAATCCCAACTTTTTTCTCTCTCTCTAACTCACTCGTTCTCTCTAGCCTAGCCCGTAAACTCAATTATCTAAACACTTTCAAAACTTTCTCTTAAAACATTACATCTTATAAGCTATTGAAACATCTTAAGCTCTCTAAAATAAGCTAAGTCAAACGCCCCCTAAACCCTACAGCTAACAATCAACAATTTCATAAGGAAAATCAAATCATCTGAGACTAAAACCAAGAAGAATATATAGTCGAGTGGATGAATCAAAGGCTTACATTCAGTTTCGCAGTCGAGATATTGGAGATGGACATGTTAGCTGACACAATCGTCTTGGTTTTGGCCCCGATGTACGCCACCGCAGACCCTAAAAGATCAACTAAATTGCTGATCGCGCCCATAGCAAGGTTCCCATCTCTATCCTGTCAGTTGTTGATCATTCAATTCCTTGGCTAGGAAACTTGGAAAGGGAGATAGATCATTCACAAAAATCAAACTTACCAGGAGACGAGGCGGCACTTTGAGAGAGCAAGACATGAAATCCGGCTGGAGCACTACGAGGCGGACGTCTCTGCCGCTGAAGCACTCGTAGAAGCTGCACTCGGCGAGGCTTCGGTGGGGAGGGAAGGTGAGCCGCGACACCTCGTCGCTGCTTGTGTGTTTCTCCAGAAATTCTCTAGCCTTCTCCATCAAATGCATCGTCGTCAACCAGTCCATTTGCTCTACTCAAATACAACCCCAACTACCATTTGTTTTGACTTTGGCCAAAATACCTAAACTACCCTTATTCTATTTGCAACTCAACGACGAGAGAGTGACAGTCAGTGGCGGCTGTCCAAGGATATGGGGGCAAGATTTTTTATTTTTTTGTATACATAAATTTATTCTCCACCAAAAAAAAATCGGTGGAGCAAAATTTAAATATTTACATATATATATATATATGAATTAACTTGAGGTAGGGCAATAGTCCCCAATTACAAATGTGGCTCCACTATTGGTGATAGTAATGGCATTGGAGGAAGAGAGCATATTGTATATGTTATATTATGTGAAATTTAGATGAATAATCATTTTATATTTTAATATATAAATATAAAAATAAAATAAAAAAACTTCATATTTGGCTAAAGTTCAATCACTTTGAGTTGTTGACCGTGGCGAAATATGATAATAAAGCAAAACAATGGTTAGGATTCAGCCAACCAAAATCTTTAATCGTACGGAGCATCACGATGTACTGAAACGATGATGAGGTTAGGGTTCAGACAAAGATTCAGCCGTCGGAATCCATCTAAAATGTATTTACTCAAACATGTCCTAAATTCGATTAAAGTGATTCTGATACTCATTCCCGTCTCAAACCCATATAATAATATTTGCTAATTATCTGGACCTGCTTTTTATTTATAAGTATATGTTGTTACAATTATTTGTTAATGTATGAGCCTTCACCAAATAATGACGGAATGAAAATTTGTTGTGATGCATCGCTAAATATCTGAACATGTTTTTATTTATAAGTATATGTTATTACACTTATTTGTTTATGTATGAGTCTTCACGAAATAATGACGGAATTAATGAGTATTGTGGTGCATCAATCACTAATCGTATATAAAATAGATTCTTCACTTATGTCTTCATAATTTTAGTATTTTATTTATAATCTCCAATCATATATCGATTTTTTATGAAATCTTATCATATAAATCTATATAAAAGAGATATTTGTGTTCTCTCATTTAACAAGAAAACTAAGCATAATTGTGTTATAAGTATTTTAAATATAATTTTACTAATTAATAAATAGTAAATATATGTTAATTATCTATTTTTGCCTTAAATCAATAAAGTAATACCAGCTAATTGCTCAAATTTGTTTAAATTTATAAATATGAGTAGTTATAATAATTGATTAATCATAGCAATTATAAAATAAATCTTTATAATAAATAGTTAAATTTCATCATTTTATTTTAACTTTCAATTGGTAAAGTCTCCTAAAAAATCAATGTCACAATTTGTTTTACTTATATTCCGCCATATCTAGTTAGTTAGAACTGAAAAGGGATAGAGAGTTGAGAACTAGAGCCCCAAGCCCAACTTTGAGTAGACAAAATTTTAGATAAGATTAGCCCAAATGCACCTATTATTATAACCCAAACTAATATTTTATTTTCAAAAACGGTCCATTTGAAAATCTAATATAAATATTTGTTCTGATTTGAAATATGTACTAAAATTTTAACATAAGGCTCTAATATAAAACTATAATTGTCCATTGGTTAATAACATATTTGACCAATTGAAGGGGGAGTTGTTCAACTATTTACATAATTGCCATTTTTCTGTCCAAAAGTATCAATATCAGTTACAGTGTTTTTCTTTTTCTCTCTCTTGTGTCTTGTGAAGACGTACTGCTAAAGCCAAGATGTGGCAGCTTGGTGTTTTTCTCATCAACACAATGTCCAAATTTTTTTTAGGTCGTGGGTTCGAGTCATCACGGAGGTAAATGAGGAATCATTATTGATCATCTTTAAACAAAAAAATGTCCAAATTTATTTTGTGTGTAAAATCTAAAAAGTATTTTGTTAGGAATATGGACTTCATTTGATACAACGAATACTGATGGAAAGATATGTTAATTATAGAGATGAAAATAGTATAAAGACAGTTTCGCTCCTATATCACTCCTAAGCATATGTGTTTCTTGAGACTCACTTACTCACAGTCACACACATTAGCGTTAAACCTTCTAGATAACTCGAACACCAAACTTGATCGTGGAGAAAAAAAATATTACGAACTGAGCTATATTTCGTTCTCGTAAATATGTCTTTCAAAAATTTACAATACATTAGTGTTATGATTATAATCTACTATTATCATATATGTCTCATCAATTTTATACAAAAAAATTATGTTTTATTTATTCATTAATTATCTTTATTGTGATCCAACAAGTTAAGTCACAAATTTATTCTTCTATTTATAGTAAACTCAACTTCCTCGTAATTTTTCGGAGAAATTTATCCGGTGCATGCTACTAAAGCGACGTCGTTTTACTGTTAAAATAGCCCTACTATAACCTATACATGAAAAATCATGATTTTATTAAATGTTTGTTGAATTTTCTAGATTAAAGTTAATTCATCTCATTATCTTATTCTTATGATATAATTGCAACAGTAGTACATTTGACTTTTCTAAATAAGACCGTCGAGAAGTACAACACAGAAGCGCGTATACTGTTGGTTGTACGCTGGTCCGCCGCAGCTGATAACTCCATACCAGTGATGCTCTAAGCACATTCGAGCTTCAATAGGCTCCAAATCTCTACCAAAATTCCGATAAAAAAAAGAAAAGTAGAGAGAATCGAAGAGAAGTATCAATTTTCGTTCGCATTTCTTCGCTTTTTCTTGGTCTACTGTCTCGTGC
>JAYDZE010204314.1:0-20929 GCA_034509125.1 Monilaria moniliformis
CTCTAATTCTCAACTTTCTCTCTCCCCTCACACAACTAACCACACGCGATCCAGATCGAGAACAAGCACACCAAATCTATCCATGGCGCCGCGAGAGGAGAGTGTCTACATGGCCAAGCTGGCCGAGCAGGCCGAGCGCTACGAGGAAATGGTGGAGTACATGGAGAAAGTGTCCGCCTCGCTCGAGGACAAGGAGGAGCTCTCCGTTGAGGAGCGGAACCTGCTCTCCGTCGCCTATAAGAACGTCATCGGTGCGCGGCGGGCGTCGTGGCGGATTATCTCCTCCATCGAGCAGAAGGAGGAGTCCCGGGGCAATGAGGACCACGTCACCACCATCAAGGAGTACAGATCTAAGATCGAGGCCGAGCTCTCCAAAATTTGTGAAGGGATCCTCAAGTTGCTCGACGATCGCCTCATTCCGTCCGCCGGCACCGGAGATTCGAAGGTTTTCTACCTGAAGATGAAAGGTGATTATCATAGATATCTGGCTGAGTTTAAGACTGCTTCTGAGAGGAAAGAGGCTGCTGAAAGCACTCTCAACGCTTACAAGGCTGCTCAGGTGTGGTTCTCTATTTCCTTGTATTATTGTTCTTCGCATTTCCAATCTTCTTTTTACAGCATTTCTGTCAATGTTTTATTGCCTAGATCAGATGTAGATTTGCTACTGTATGTGACTTTATTGATTAGTGATTGCTACATCTACGCATATCGTTGACTTTATTTTCCTTTTACGTAATTGTGGTTTAGTCTCTAAAGCAATAAATTATAAAGATGAAATAATAAATGAAGGAATACACTGATGCAGGCCTGGACTGTAATCGCTAATTGTTTCTACAATTTTGACGAACTAAGCTTAGTATGTCTAATTGCCATTATTTTTTAGGAGAAACATAGATTATCCACTGCAGAAGATGTATGTTTGGCCATTTCTTGTTGTTCTTATAAAAAATACATAACCTCTTAGTTGTTGCTGAGGATGGAATGGGCATAGGAAAGTTAAAGAGCTGTTGGCATCATAGCAGATGGTGAAATGAACAAGGGCTTATTATCTCTGCAATATTTTTGGACACGAAAAAACTGTGAAGTATAGTTTTGATTGGAAAACATCAATTCACTAAGGAATCGAGCTCCCTATAATAATGCAGGAATATAAATTAAAACAAGAGCAATTTTCTCTTCTAAAGAAATTAGAGCTTCCAAGACCTCAATTCCTTATAGAGGTGATAGTTCCTACTTCCTAGCACCTAGGTGAATTTATAAAGATGGAGTGAAGAACTAGTGCCAAACAACCATGGTGACTCTCACCTTTCAGTACTCCAGTGTCATGGACAATGCACCAAAATCATATGTTCGGCTGATTGTAAACTACAGTGCTGACTATGCTTCTTTTCTTTGTACTTCTGTTTGAACATCACCATATATCTTTGGGTAACTAACTATACGTGCATACTAGAAATTTACTTTAAAAAACATGGCATTGTTATTGAGATACGATTGGGTTTTAGGACCTACTAACAATAACAACACTCTGTACGTGTGGTAAACTTGATCGAATGATTGTTATTAGTTATTCATCACATACCACCGATAGCTGCATGTCTTGAGCCATGATCAAGTGAGATGAGCAAAACTGAATTCTGACAAGAAGTTAGTGGAGAATTGTTGATTAGAGTTGGCTCATAAATTCCAAGTATGAATTTACATAATTTGTCATGACTGTATATCTATCTGGATTGTGAAAATCATATTCACCAAGTAAACATCTCATTGACACTGAAATATTAAGTGCAAAACGTGACAAATTGCTCTGGTATTCTATTTGTGGAAATTCCAATATAGTAAAAAATGTATTTCATTGATACTTCTCAAATGAGACTGTATAACCCCAGAATGTAGCAACTTGGTTTATGAACTTTTGGATGTCATATGTTTTACTGAGCAAGCCAAACCTGGGATTTGTATTTATCATCTTAAGGGAGCCTCTGCCCTGTTTTTGAATGCTCTGTTTTGTCCTGGGTAAAGTGTTTCTAATACAATAAACTAGCCTGGGCAGGGACACATTTATCTATCGTGCGTTGAGATGATACATTATGTTTTCTACCTTGTTTTGTTGTGATAGATTTTCTCTGGAACTTTTTGTAATTGTTTTGTTAAATGTGCTTCTCGACATAGTTATGGCTTTCAATTCAATTGGATTGACTGTTCTTATTAGTTAAACAGTGGATTGAACTGGTATAGTATCTACAGTAATGTCAATAATTTAAATCTTTTCATTTTCTGAAGAGATCCATTGTTATTGTACTGTTCATTTAGCAGAGAGAAACGATATCTAATACTTGAAATTATCTCCTAAGTTTCTTTCTTATGATATGCTTTTTGTATTCGCAGGACATAGCTAACACAGAACTTGCACCTACTCATCCCATTCGATTGGGATTGGCCCTGAACTTCTCTGTTTTCTACTATGAGATCTTGAACTCTCCTGACCGTGCATGTAACCTTGCCAAACAGGTACAAATTTGAACATATTTCATCTTTTTTTTGACATTGACTCGTCCTGATACGTCTTTGATACTGTAGTTATCTTCTGTGTTGAGCCTATACATACATAGGTACATACGTATATGCATAATCATGTTGAGTTGTATGACTGTTCAGGCCTTCGATGAGGCCATTGCTGAGTTGGATACCCTTGGCGAGGAGTCCTACAAAGATAGCACTTTGATCATGCAACTTCTTCGAGACAACCTCACCTTGTGGACCTCTGACATGCAGGTATTGTTTCCTCTAAATTCTTCAATCAACATAATACTGCGATCTATGTTCAATTGTTCTGATGAAGTACTAAACTTTTATTCCACAAATGAAAAACATAGCCAAGAGAGCATCATTCCCGACGTTTCTGATTATTTCAATTCATGCCAAATTCTCCCTTTGGTAGAAAGCACCTTTCAAAATGCCATACATACCACTTCTTGATCGAATAAAGTTTACAAACTTGAAAACTCTTGATTACCCCTGAGCAATAGTTGGTTGTGCAGTACAATACAAAAGAAGGCGAAAACCTAGCACCTTATTCACATGATTTGAAACCGACCAAATTTCATTTCCTACTATTTTTGCACAAAATCTCCCGTTGCATATACTGCATCCAATGTGTGCATAGTGATAAATTGGAGTTTGATGCAGGATGATGGAGCCGATGATATCAAAGAAGCTCCTAAACCTGAAGAAGCAGCAGCTCAACAATGAGAATGAGAGTCTTCACTCCATTATTTTACTTTGATCCTCTATTTTAAAGCCTGGCATTTTTTCGGGTCTCATTTAGGTCTTGATGTTGTTGCTACTGAATTGTGTTCATGCAGCCCACCCTCTAACTAACTATGCTGAGTTTTTGACTTCTACCAAATACTTCTCAGACTCGGACACCATCTTTCGCAGGAGGCTGCATCAATTTGGATTCTTTCTTGCAAAATAATGTTCGTCTTGCGATGTGAAATAAAACATGAGATCCTAAATGTTCACTTTGCACCATGGGTTGAACAGACCTTTGCCTCAAAACATAGCGAGATTTTTTTGCAGTGCAGCTCTCAGATTTAACCTGAAAATCGAGTCATGGTCTCCCCACGTCCACATTTATTAGTCAGTGTTTCCATGGAAACTACTTTTCTAGTGAAAGAGAGATTCTTGAAATAAAAATCCCAAAACTCACCTAACATTAAATAATCAGATATAAAGGTGTTTGTGGAGAGAGAGAGAGAGAACGAAAGAGAGATTCTTGAAATAGAAACAACCCCAAAACTCACCTAACATTAAATAATCAGCACAAAAATACTTTTATAGACTAATGTAGTGAATGAGTTTTTCAAGCTCTTCAGGCAGAGGTAAAAACTAGTAAACGTATCAGTTTTCATACACAGTTGTTCCATCCAAAAAAGATCCTTGCATCCCCCCACTCCACATATGAATGCCGGCTGCTGCCTTTACATGAGTTTCCAGGCCATCACTACTCACCAGTGCTGCCCAAGGAATCGAGCCCCCCTTCGTTTGCTACGCTCACCCATCCCATTGACTCCTTACCCGACCTCCTAACCACTCCTCAAACTACATAACTTAATTAACATTACCACTCTCTTCTTCGAAAACGTGCAAACTCAGAGCTTGCCATTCAGGAAAACAATTGCGGATCTGAACACATCCCAACAACAAATGTGGCACGTGTATATAACTAAACTAACTAGAAGTAATTAACGAAGATTTATTCTAATGCTTGAGACTGATATCCATCAAGACCACCTATATATGGTCTTTTGGATATACCTGTTAGATCAGTCCCGCAACAAAAATTGTTACTATTACTAACCCAGAACAGAAACTATGATGCAGCATTCTATTGAAAAGCATAGCAAATTGAGAACTGATACTCTAACTACTTCATTTCTATATTACATCAAACATACAATAACTCAAGTTTGTAACTTTCTTCCGACATCAAAAGCTTTCTCAAAGATCAAAATATACATCTTCCTTTTATGTTAAATCCACAAAGAAGCAACTCAAGCACATATATAAGGCTGTATTTAGATATTGAAGCATATTTCAACATTTATCTTGCATGAATGGAGAGTAGACCTCCTACAATAGTCTTTCCTATTTCAAATGACTGTATAGGTAGCTCAAGATATGGGCTGTTAAAGCATCAGCCAATATGCCAATATCTAATAGATAGAAACTTTTAACACATCTACATATTGAAGCATATTTCCGGCTTCAGAAAACACAAGGATTTGGTCATAAATTGCTAAATCTAAGCAGATTCACACTCAGACAAAACTCCATGTGGCTCCTAGTTTAGTAGAAAACAGACTAAGTTGTGATGGGATTGAGGGATATAAAATGCCAGGAATTGATATAAATGCAATTGAATCCATCACATTAGAGAGGATTCCCAGCACAACAGATCACTTAAATTAGATAGTCACATCAAATACATATCCAAACAATCACCACTAAATTTGCTACTATGGATTCCACATCTATGATGTATCCTTAAATCCTTCACTATTAATACAACCTGAGGAAATCATGATAATATTTTATGTTTCGGTTCATGACATTATTTACTTTCCATCATCAAAGCAAATTAACTTGACAGCAAAAAGTTCAAAAATAAATATGACAGCTAAGAGTGTCATTAATAAAAAATTCTCATCTCTCGCTCTCACACAAAAAGCGAGGGAACCTTTATACTGCATTACCCAGAATATGGAAGCTCCACTAAGCTCTATGCATATGTTTGCCCAAGTTACAGTTAGGAAACGAGTGAACATGTAATTCTTGTACACATTCTCTGAACATGAAATGGTTCATAATGTGTGTCAGTCTTAATATTTTGTTCTATTCTAACATTGGAGTTTATAAAGCCGTAGACTTCTTAGGAATGAAATCCCAGGAAAAAGATAGCCTGGATCTAACGCTTGAGGATGCCATCAACAAGCATGACTACAAAGGTTACAAACTCTTTGCACTACTTACGACATGTGGACTGCCCAAGTCGACAAATTTCCTAAAGTTTACACGTTCATTGAACTCTAGCAATGCTATTACAGATCCATTGCAATATCTTAATAAATAACTCTGTCAATCCTATATAAACAATAGAAAAACATTACTCAATGAAATCACCCCATCCTTATGTACCAAAAATCAAGGTAAGTTCACAAACTTTCCATGTTATAGTATATTCAAATGAAGACGATGAAGCCAACACATCTGTTATGTTCCACTATCTATATTCATGAAGTTGCATATATAACTAAGAAAGATTCGAGATTCAAAACCTAAAACTATAAAATCAAGAAAAAGAAGTCCATAACAAATGAAATGAAAAGGGAAATTTTGAAACTGAATTCCCACGAGTCCAATAGATTCTACAAACATGTAAACAGGGAAAGACAAAGACACCTTAACTTCCTTTGTCTTCACCGTTCATGTAAAGAACAAACAAGAATCACTTTTCCACTGTAAATACAGCAATTCCTTACTATCATACCCCAAAACCATGTACATATACAGTATTACTACCATCAACATCTAAACAAGAAGAAACTGTAGAAACCCTAAATCACTTACCTTTTTCTTACATTTAGAGAATCCTCTCACATCCCCTTCCACCTAGGGCTTGGAACGGGCAGAGTTGGCGATAATGGCAGCTGCGGCAGCCCCAATTGACCGGTTGGCGAAAACAGCGTGCCGTAGGGAGACTTCGGAGAAGGAATGCACCCAAATGGCAGCGGCGACAATGGCAGCGGCGGAAATGGAGACAGAGAAGCAAAAGACGTCGGGAAAGGCGGCTGTTGTGGGGCTGGAAGCGTCGATTGCTGCGGCGGCGCAGTGGCGTTCCACTGTGGTGGAGCAGTAGACGAAGAGTATGAGCTCTGCAGAAAACGCATGTATGCAGAGACCGGCGATTCCGCCGGCGGAACCAGCGGTGCCCCCGCCCGCTGACCGTCGGATTGGAGAATTAGGGCATCAGGCCGTGGAACAGCAGGCCAAAGAGACGAAGCTGAAGCGGCGGAAGCGGAGCTCTGGAGAAACCGCATGTACGCGGAAATCGGCGACTCCGCCGCCGGGTGGACAGAAGGCAATGGCGGTAGAGGCGTGAACGGCTGCTGAACGCCGCTGTTTTGGGGGCCAATCTGAGGGGGGCGATTGACGATTTGCGAGAGGGGCGGGGGGCGAATCCTCTGCAGGCGCGAGCTCGGCGGCCTAGTCTGGGGCGCCGGCGGCGCCGAGAACCGCTCGTGCGCCGGAGAACCGGTGAGCTTCTGAACGACGTCGCGGAAATCGTTTTTGTTGATGTTGTAGACCGGCGGTTGCTGCGATTGGGGCTGCGATTGGCTGGAATTAGGGTCGAGAATCGAAATTCCAGCGGCGGAAGACGACAGCGACGCCGCCGCTGCGGGAGCGGCGGCTGCGGGAGGCAGAGGGAGAGGCTTCCGGATAGGTTTAGAAATTTTGTGCGAATTCCTGCTTACATGTTTGAGATAGACATCTCTACTGCTGGTTGAGCTGCTTCCACTATTACTGTAAGATGCGGAAGAAGCGGAATCATCAAATCCTTTATCCATCTTCTTCACAGCATAAACATTCACTCTTTCTCTCTCTCTCTCTCTCTCTCACTCTCACTCTCACTCTCAGAATTTGTGGTGAGATTCTCTCTCGCTCTATCCCTAAATGCGAAATTAATATCGCAACGGGAAAGAATAAAGCGGTGCAATTACGCACAGTTTGGGGCGGGATCTTTTGTGTGAATTTGGGAATTAGGTTTAGTGATTGCTGGCTTTGTCGGGAACGGGCGACTGTGCAGTGTGGGTTGTACCGCGCGCTGTGTGGGAGGTGCGTCGTCTTTATCCATGATTGTCTTTGGGGTCCATCTACATTTTTGACTAAAGTTGCTGTTAATGGCAGAATCCTACAACTATAATTTTTTTTCCATTTTCCATAAATTCTTCGATTTAATTTCACTTTTCAAAACTAATTCCATCACTTGCTATTAAGATATTTAGAATTACAATTAAATTTTAATTAGTTAATTTTCTAAAATTTGAAGTTCTGGTCTTTTTTTTTCAAATGTGCTGCGGATATAGTTATAAATATAGTTCTAGTTATTTTTATTTTTATTTTTATTTTTATTTTTATTTAAATTTAGAATAATATTATATATGAACATAAAAATTTTAAGTCGATAATTGGGAAATTTTATGGTTTATAAAGCGGTAAATATAAATACAATCTATTACGTTTTAATTCAAGTTAAGTTTTTCTTTTTTTCTTCTTAAGACATCAAATACTTGAATTCATGAGCAGGTAATAATTTAAAAAATTAAAAGCACGAGAAAGTTGTAAAATAAACCTTAAGAAGTCAACAAATTGCCATAAATTGTGGACAATCACGAAAAAATCCATAAAAAATGAAGTGACATAGTAAATTCCTTAAGAGGGTAGTAAAATTATGCCATACTAACTAAATTTGTATTTGCTTAAACTACCGGAAATAGCAGAATACGGGAGCGGCCCAAACTTATTAATAAAAGCCCATATGTTGGGCCCAAACTCATTTTCTTGGATACACGAGTCACGTGATTCGCACATGTACTCCAACAAATATTACAAAATATAGTTTTACATATCTTGCAATTTTAAAAATATTGCAATAATGTAACAATCATTTAACTTATCGCATAATTAACATCATAGACATTTTCTAGTCGTCTGGTGCATTGAGCGTGATACTAATTGCCAAATCGAAAACATCGAAGTCGTCGTGCAACGGCAATCTATTGATGTTGATTCCAGTAATACATGTCACGTCCATTTTTTCATGATCGAAAAGAATTGAAAATGTAAATTTTATAACAGAAGATGGTGATATTATTGCAATAATTAAAAAATTGTATTGGAATTAGGAATGTCAGTCCAGCCCGAATCTGTTGGGCTGGACGACTAGCCCGCTAGTTTTAGAGGGTTAGGATTGGAAATTTTAACCCGATAAGTCTCTGGCACGATTAGCTCCGCACTCAATTAGCCCGTAATCCAACCCTAGGTGCAACTATTGCATATTCTTCTACCTTATTTGGCAACTGATTTGATACTTCAATGATAATTTTGATAACTACAAAAAATAAAATAAAATTAATCATTCAATTTATATATATATATATTATGTATATATGTATGTGCATTAAATTTTACTAATATAAATAATAATAGATAAATGAATTGGAAAATTTAAGTTCACTATAATCAATATTATGAAACATGCTTTTAAATTTAACAAAACACATTTATATTTTATTTTAACACTATAATTCTTAGATTATGTTTTATATCATGTCAATATCTATAATAATATATTCCTAAGTCATTCAATAACAAAATATTTACCCAACAACATTTTTATCCTATGTTATTTTTTTTAGATTTTACACTAATAGTATTTAATCGTGTTTGAGTTTAAGTATATTTTTCAAAATTCCCTCAGTTAAATATTTTATATTTATTAAGCATTGAAGAAATAATGCATCACATTTTGGAGAACTTGATAGGATAGCGTGTGATGTGCTTAACATTCTTATAATAACGATAGTGTAAGAATTTTACTTTCGCATTAGAGAACATATTTTGAATAAATATACCAAAAAATGCAAACTCTTCTTTGCACATGTAATTGGTAGCATATATATTTTGATGGTAAAAATTTATTTTTGTTATAATTTTAAAAATTATCAAAGTATATTATATTTTAATATTTTTTTATTAGATAGTGAGTAGTTTGAAGACTATGAGTTCGAAGTGAATTATCAAGTCGAAGCTTCAAAGATTATCGGTGTAGAAGAACAATGTTATTCAAATGTTTAGAGTTTAGATTCATGTCTGAGACTCTTTAATTTTATGAGGCATAATTATTTTTGAACAATTGATCATTAATTTTATGTTATGTAATCTTTGACATTTTTTGTAATGTTTTAGACTTTGAATTTTATGTTTGTTATGTGATTTATATATTTAATTTAGAAAATTTTAACTTGATTAGCCGCACCCGATTAATCCGTAATTCAAGTAGGGCTTAGCCGAAACCTGGTGAATTGACCCGATTAACATCTCTAATTAGAATTGCAAAATGTGTGAAAATTTATATATTAATGTACAATTAAACCAATATATTTGATCAAAACTAAGAATAAAAATGAGGTTGTATGATTTGATTTGATTGGAATCAATTCCAGGTGTTATGCAGAATTTGTATCCAAAGTGCTTATCTTATTGAAAAATGTGTTAAGCCAACAACTTTGAGTGCTTAATTCGTTTAGGAAAATGACGCTTTTTCATTAATGGCCTATGAACTAGGTTTCCTGCTGCTTCCAGATTTGATGTCTATGTTTGTCGAGATATGAAATTTTCAAAAATTACTTTTGGACATATATATAGAGAGAGTTGTGTTCATTTATACATTTCTATTGTATAACTAATACTATATTATGACCATTAGATTAAATAATCGGACCGTTAATATTGCGCTACGTGTCAATAACGTCAATGCAGCAAATAAATGAAAAGGGTAAATTAGTCAGCACAAAGATGACAGTTTTATCAGCTTAGCGTTAATTTCGAAAGTAAGTAACTAATTAGTCAGCACAAAAATATGTATCAATATAATACAATACATAAATCAGTACACATTTCTATATAGTATCAACATACGAAATTTGTGGGATTATCTTCCTATTATATAACGTGTAATTATAGTATTTAATTAATTGCTTTACTTAATATGGAAAGATTTATTTTTGATATGTTTGTGTCTTCGAAATTCTTGGGATTTTATTTCCAAAATAATGATTTCGGAAGTAAGTAACTAAGTAGTCAGCACAAAGATATGTATTAGTATACTACAATAAATCAATCAGTATACCTTTGTATATAGTATCAGCATACGAAATTTGTGGGATTAACTTCTTATTATATAACGTGTAATTATAGTATGTAATTAATTGCTTTACTTAATATGAAAAGATTTATTTTTGATATGTTTGTGTTTCCGAAATTTTTGGGATTTTATTTCCAAAATAATGATACATATCTTCCTAATCAATATTTGTATTTCTAATCATATATTTTTATATTTATGTTTTATACCAATACAAGTATCATTTTATACTGATAAAATCCATAGTGTATAATGATAATGTGAATGCATTGTTGCTAGAGAATTTCCAGCTTCGTCTATCTTTTCGTATTTATGTTTTATACTGATACAAGTATCATTGTATAATGATAAAAATCATAGTGTATAATGATAATGTGAATGCATTGTTGCTGGAGAATTTCCGGCTTCGTCTAAAGATTTTGAGTGCTTCGGATGAAGATGACGATTGAAAGGACGATTTGTAGTATTTTGAGTGAAGATGATGATTGGTATTCAAAATGAATTATAGAATAAAATCGTGGGATTTGTTTAGATTGGTCAATCCCATGATTTTAGGGTACTTCCTTAAATCGTGGTATTTTGATTACAATTATACCATTTGCTGATAATTTCGTAACTGTATGCTGATATACATGTGCAGTAAATCTGAACCGTTAATTTCTTAATCTAGTGGTTCATATATAGTTTTAGTGAAGCATCTAAGGGTAAGTTTCACCTGGCGCTATAAATAATCAATTGCACACACATAACATGCATATTCCTGTCATTTCATATTTACCATACAACCACGATGTACACACATTAAACATAAAAATACATTTCACTAACATTTTTCTTTCTCAAACAAGTTTAATCCATGTATGGCATAATAAAACATATTTATTGGTTAAACAAAAGTTCACCCATAATATTTTTGAGCTCAACAAATTAAAACCAAATCTATTCCAAAATGAGTGTCCTTGTCCTAGTTGCGTCACACCTAATCCAAACATAATAATTTTATAAGGATCTATGAGAAACTATATATATTATAACAAAGTTAAATGGTGATCCTCAAAATCATGTTTTTATTTTTTTGTAATTTACTATATTCGTAACTGATGTGTCGAGAATGAGGTATCATTTTGCGGTCCCAGTTATTGGCCAACATCTTGATGACCCACAACCACAAGTGTTACACAAATCTTGTCTAACATATCGATCTAGATCAAGATCAGAATTTGATGAATACTGTCAGATATGTATTATACATAAATCTCAAATAATTTAGGTAAGACAATACTCGAATGATTTCCAGTTCAATGCTTTTGAAAAGAAGACTTGTTGCTCAAATGTAACATTTCACTTTATTTTTATTACATATGAAAGATAATCTAACTGCAATTCGCTAACTAGTAAATGCTCAGGATCTTCTCTCCTCATCTTCACTTCCACGCTCGACCTTTATCGCGAGAATGAAAAATAAGACGTCCAAACAATGGACAGTTCTTATATAAAGAAATTCGTGATTTTTAGTTTATTAGGGATTTTACATTCATTTCCAAAACTGGTTTATTATTTCGAATTCTGATTGAGAACTTTACCCAATTATCCTAATAATTCAGGAGACTTGGAACACTTCGAATTAGTGTTCAATTAAGCTTAATTCGATCACTAATTAACCATAAACTTAAACTCGATTACATAGAATCAAGAAATTATAACTTACGCAAATTCTACTATTGAGCTACTATTATTCTAAATTAAATCCGGAGAACTATTTTAAATATTCTATTAATTCAAATCCAAAATGTATGATCAATAAATTAAATTAAAGGCTCAACTTGTGAGTTTAACTAATATCCACTATAATCAATTATAGCTCGATTAATTTGAGATTTAGCTTGAGTATTAAATTTGAACCTAAAACATTTAAATTAATTAATCTAATTAATCCAAAGTCAAATTTATTTCAATTGGGTTCAAGGAAATAAAATAAATTCAGCCCAATATTTAATTAAATAGACCAAAAAAACATTAGACTCTCTCTCTCATTGCTCTCACCTACGCCGCACACATACACAGAAAACGCCTAGCGCCGCATCATTATCCACTTCCGCCGGTCGCTCGCCGGCCGTCTCACCGAAGCCTTGCTCTCCTCTCGTTCTCTTTCTCTCTCCCTGCTCCCTTTTTGCGTAGCCACATTGGAACATGGGGGTACAGTTGTGTCATCCTTCAAAAAAAATGAAGAAATTAAGGAGATTGTGTAAAAGGTTTTATGCAACCATTTTTGCAGTGTATTTTATGCGGCTCGTGTACATTTTTGTATTACTTATTTTGTTTTGGATTCATAGTTTCTCGTTTTATTTTTATTTCTATAATTAAATTACCAAGATTGTAATTTAATTCTTGATTAAAGTTGATAATTAACTCTCGGTTATAATTGGAACTAAATTCTTCATTAAAGTTAAACGTGCGTTATATGAGTGATTTGATAAATTATCACTCATTGATTAAAAGAAGAACATAATTAACGATTTTCTAAAATCGATTACTATTTTCATAAAACTATAACATTGATTCCTTCTGAGTTCTGATTAATATTAATCTTAGAATGCAAAATCCTCAATTTATTTTAATTAGTCAATTAACTACGTTTAAAAGAACGCCGTATTACAACTATTTTCTTTATAAACAAAATTAATTATTTTGGACAAATATACAGAGATGAAACAATATATACCATATGGGTTCCAATACAATTTAATATGAATTCAATACTCAATAGAATTAATTTTTTTAATTAATATTTGGACAAAATACAAATAAGTATATATCAATAAAAAAATTATTTTTTCAAAAAATAACATCAGTAACCCATATCCAATCCATGCCTAGTCTGGCTGTAGCCTTCGTAAATGGGCCTACATCAGGTTGGATCCATTTACTTTTGAATAACTCGGCGCAAGTCCGGTCGAGCTCAGTCGCGAGCCTGTGTCGTGGGTTGAGGTGGGCCTAAAATGTGATGGGCTGACGGCCCCATTGACAACTCTAAAGCTATCCTTACTGTCTTCTCTAGCTCTTTATCTATTCCCTCTCTCTCTTTTATAGCGTCAAGCTCTTGCTTGCAAGGTTAAATTGTATAGATATCTTTCTTTCTTTTTCATACGTCAAGTTTTTTAACATACGATCTACTATACGTCAATTTGGATCATATTTTTTGCAGACTCGAGAAATCGTATAAGACGAGAAAGTTGAGTGTAGTGGGGTAGACATTGTTCTCCACCCAACGCCGATAAGCGAGTACCACCTTTCGCCGCCTAAAATCGAAACTTCTATGGAGCAGCAAACTCATGTCTGTATCCTCATATTTTCTACTTAAACACTCTATGTTTGTGCGCTAATTAGTAACTAAGAATGATGCTAACCATTATATCTTTCATGTCGCACCTCAATTTATTGTTACCTATTTGTATAGTAATTTGTAATGTTGAATATTATCAAGAGGTGCATGCAAATCAGATCTAGTAATTATTTAATTTCACATAAAAAAAATTATTCGATTAAGTTAACATTCTCACCAAAATTGCATCAAGAATTTTTGGAAATTATGATTTTTTATTTTTAATGTGAACATATCAAAAAAAATATTTTAGCAATGAACAAGATATATAGTTATATTCCGTGATCATGAAATAATTAATTTTTTGTTAAAAATCAATGTTTCTCAATAAATAATATTCGAAAGTTAAAAAAAGAGGCAAACCCAGGCAACCATAATACCCACAGTTTAAGGCATTCTTATCCCAACCCCAAAAAAATTAGCCCAAACTCATTTTTCTGCTGCCACGCTACCATTTCACTTTTCAGTCACAATACCTCTATCCGAGCCCCAAATCAACCTTAACTTTATTTTCATCATTTCATAATTTCTTATTATTCTGATTTTTTTATATTTATTTAAATTGAATTATTTATATAATCAAATTAAATTACAACAAATTTGAATAGTACTTAATTAAATTTGAAAATTACTTAATTGAAATTTCAAAATTAAATTAATTAAAAATTGAAAATGAGATAATTGAAATTCCTAATATTACACAGATAAATAGGAAAAGTATTTCATGCTCCAAATCAGTTGGAGCGTGCTCAAAGGTCTTCGATGGGATCTTGTTGGAGTCGGCCACAAGTTTTTTCTTCGCTAAGAAAAGCATGTCGACTCAGAAATTCTCGAAATTGAAGCGGCGCATCTTGAAATGGATTCTCGCTGGCCACTCCCGGGTTAGATCCGGCTCCGGCTTCGTCCCAATTAGCCGCGTCTTCTCCTTCATCCTCGATTATCATGTTATGCATGATAATACATGCATAAATGATGTCGGCGATACGGGTCAGACCTTTCACTATAGCCCAACGTGGTTTGAGTATACTGAAAACTCGCTCAACATCCTTTCGTGCTGCCTTCTGCGTATAAGCAAACAATGCTCTCTTCAGGTCTGTGGGACATATAATCGATTTCACGAACACCGGTTACTTTGGATATATGTCATCGGCTAAGTAGTATCTCATGTTGTATCTTCGGCCATTGGCTGTGAATTCAATAGCAAGTGCCCGACCAACAGATATATCGTTGAAGATTGGTGAGTGGTTCAATACATTGATATCATTGTTTCAGTCAGCCGCGCCAAAGAATGCATGTCAGATCCATAAACATTGGTCAACAACCGCTTCTAGGATTATTGTTGGATGTATGCCCTTAAATCCACTGGTAAAGCCGTTTCTCCATGCAAACGGGCAATTCTTCCACACCTGGTGCATATAGTCGATGCTTCCCAGCATATCGGGAAAGTCGTGGCGCCTTTTGTGCATATTCATCAGTGCATGGGAGTCTTGCACCGTGGGCACTCTTAGATACATTTTCGTGGAAGGCCTCGACTACCCCGCGAAAAAATATTTTGAGACAATCCCGACTCGTTGATTCTGAGACATGGAGGTACTCATTGAACATGTCTATGAGGTACCGTATGCTAGCTGGCGAATTACCGACGTGCACTTTAGCAACGTCGAGAGTCCGTCGCGTCCTGTACCATCGGGCAGCTGCTAGAAATACTTGTTGCATCATGCCAACGTGTTTGCAATGTGCAGGAACAACAATATGCTCATGCTAAACCGTCGATGAAACACAGTTGCACCTCATCGTGGCTCGTCGGAGAAATAATCTGCAATGAGGCGTTGACCAACAATTTCGTGCTCCCGGTGTATGTACGTCATCGGAGCTCGAGTCCGCAACTCTTCTCATCTGATGCGAATTCAAGGCCAATTCAATCATCTTATCCAATTACTCCGAATCAGAACTAGAATCGTCAGAATGTGGATTATAAAATGAGATGAAAGTAGTCGAAGAAGTGAGAAGAAAAGTAAGGAAAGTGAGAAGAAATCAGCTTTGAATTGAAGTGAATAAAATGCATAACTGTAGTGGTGGAGTGAGTAAAAAAGCATTGTCATAGTAAGAGTTGAGATCCCAATAATCCCCTACCAGCCCTGTGACCCTATCAGTCCCGTGACCATGCAGTTTTTCTTTAGTCTTTTTTTTTTCTCAATTTTAACGTTTAAAAAAAATAAATTTATGCTTTATTTGAGGCCGAGGCGTGGCGAAGCGGGCTGCAGCACTGCCGCTCCGCAGCGACCGCATCCATGCGTTCAGCTACCCCCGAGCGTAATGCCCGGCCACGGCGCGACACTCCGCCCCATCCCCGCCCCAACGCGGCCACCACATTTTCTTCTCCATTGGCGGCGCCAATATTGAAGCCCCCATACCCAAAAAATTCTGTCACAAATTAGCCACAACTCTTTTTTTTTCATTTAATCATTTTTATTATTTTTCAATTTCATATATTTATCTTAATTGCGATATTTGTAAATAAAATAAAAATTAGTTAATAAAGAACAAAATTAGTTACTAGAAAATCAAAAATTAATTAATTAAATTTCCTACGATTACATTAATTAGAAAACAAACTTATCTATATTACTTAAAAATGAAAATTACTTAATAAAAATGTACAAATTAAAATCCTACTTATTAATTCCTATTTTTTTTCCTGTATGCAGACAAAGGCAGTGTATTGTCGCAGTTGCATCTCGTTCATCTTCGACGTGTCCTTATATATCACATTTGTGTACTGCTTGATCAACATCACTTGAGCCATATTAAACAAGTACGGGTCTTTATCGTCATCGTCGGCTTTAGCCTTCCCCTTCCCATTCCTCTTCGCCGCTTTCTGACCCATAGGACGGGTCTCCTGCATCAACGACTTTGTGCCAAAACACTCATCATCATCACTAGAAAAGAAATAGAATTATGTGACACCATATTCAAACTTTGGGGATTATTGGGATCTCAACTCTTACTATGACAATGCTCTAGAAAATTGCTTAAAAACGCACGATCCATAGGAAAATTCCCAAAATTTGGATTCATATTGCAAGAAAAATATTTTTTTTTTCCGAATGAGAGTGACAGAATGAGAGAGTATGTTGTTGGTGTGTATTAAATGGCTCTCGAATTAGACATATTTATAAAAAAAATAACCCCCACCTCGCCCATCCCACCCCGCCACAACTGTGACGGCCGCACTTTATTAAGGATAATAAAGCTCGGTTATCGTGACGGGGGTGGGGATTAAGAAGCGGGATTAGAAAGGGGTAGCAAATTTGCTATATGCCTCAATTATATCAATAACTTCATCAAAGGAAATATACAGATTACTCGAATAGTCGAATAGAATAGTCTTACAATAAGAAGAATGATAAATCAAAGTTTTAGAAGGAATACACATTATATATTCCTTGGTTCATACTTTTACGCAGCGGAATAACATAGAATACGATGGCATGTATGAAGACATGCACCTGCGAGAGTCTTGTCTAGAAATATAGCAGGGTTAAGTATAACAGCATTCAGTGAACACAAGCAAAAAATATTCACACATTCATTTGAAAATATTGTCACGCCTTCACAGTAAAGCACGAGAGTTTTATCTTAAAAAGGCCCGAGTTTACTAAATTCATTTGTGATCTTAAAGTTCGACCGCACAGTCTAAGTTCTCTTCTTCATACGCCATATCTTATCTTAACGTGCCGGGGAAGTGGCCACCTCCCACAGTCACCCTTTCATAACTTGTGCCGGGAAAGTGACCACCTTCCACGGTCACCGAACTGGCCAACCTGCTCGATGACTCACGGTCCCCTTGTGTAGACTAGTCCGAGGAGGGACGCTACCCTTTCTGTGACCCGAATTCGATTTCATAATATTTGGCATAGCCAACAGATAGGCATTTTCATAAAACAAATATTTTGGCATGACAATAACTTTAAATCCACGAATCTTAGTTTGAGTTTTAGAATAGAAATCAAGATCATTACTTTCTCGCATGCATTTAATATTTGAGTATATTAAAGCCCATAGTTGGAGAGGAAAGCTCACCTCGATTTTCTCCTTGATCTGGAATAATACCTTGGTAATTGTACCATCTTTCCTCTTCGCGATTTTCTTATTATACAAGGTAAGCTAAATTTTAGCTCAAGGAATTATTTGCATAATCATGTGATATGCACGTGTTCTATTGAGACATGCCTTCTATGTTTCGTCTTTTTAGCATATCCAATAAAGGATAAAGAAATTCTTATCTCATGCTTTAAAATTTATCTGATAATAAATTTCGTGTCTTTCTTGATTAGAATCAATGATCCATTTACTCTTAATTTCCTTCGTTAAGGAAATCTAATTCATTTGAAGTGATTTAATTGGAAAATTTAATTACTCAAAATTAATTCGAGGATTAGTTAATTAAGTTAGTAATTTTTCTTGAAACATATGATTTAATCCTTTATAAATTAATTCTTAGATTACTTTATTATAACCTCATAATTAATTTCAAAAATTAATTAAATAAGAGAGAATTATTTTAACTCCTCTTAATTACTTAAATTAATTAAGTACTTCCATAATCTCAATTAATTAATCTACTAATTAAGGGGAATTAGTTATCAGTCCAAATGTTAATTAAATTGGCCCACTCTTTAATTAATTGGAGTCCAGCACCAATTAAATTCAAGCCCAAACTTTTATTTCTCGGCCCATCATCACAATCCCATGAATTAATTAATTGAACTCGTTACTAAAAACACATTAATTAATTCATAAGCCCAATCCAAAATAATTACTAAGCTCATTTGTTAATTCATCGGTCCATTTCCTCAGGCCCACCAATTTATTTGTTTAGCCGATCACAAAGCCCACAAATTAAATTTCTAAGCCCACAATTTTGAGCCCACTAGAATTAGCGAACCGATCCAGTTCGATTCAACCCGAACCGGTTATAGGTTTAGGGTTATACACCCTCATTCACTCATCTCTCTATCTCTCTCTCTCTCTCTCTGTCTACCTTTCTCTTCTCTCCCTTCTCTACCCTACCGCCGCCACCTTCTTCATGCGGCGGCGCTGCCGTCGTCGTCTGGCCGGTCGCCGCCGTCCCATCACGTCCTTTTTCTCTATCTGCAATCTCTATTTTTTCTTCTCTCTCTCTTTTCACCCTCTCTCTCGCCTCTTCACATCTCTCTCTCTCTATTCGTTCACTCTATCTCTCGCTACCTTCTTCACACGGCCATGCCGCCAGCCCTGTCATCGCGTCATGCCGCCTCTGCCGTCGTTCGCCTTCGCGCTCTTATCCCTTCCTTTCTCCTTCTTCTCTTCTCTCCATTTTCCCTTCTCTTTCTCAGTTCCTTTTCTCCCACGCTGACGCTTCCTTCTTCACATGGTGTTGCCACCGCCGCCAATGGTCATGTTGCCGCAGATCCACCACCATCGTCGCCGGGCTGCCACCGCGTGCGACGGGAGAGGGCACATCTGCCACTCTCGTCCTTCGTCGTCCCTATTTCATTTCGTCCTTCGTCGTGTCGCTGGGGCCGCTGCTGTTTCGCCGTCGTTGGTAAGTCCCTCTCCCATTTTGTTTTTTTTTTGTTTTTTAATCTCCTACAAAAATATCAACATTTTCCCGTTTTCCGGTGACTTTACGCCGCTTACCGACGTCGCGCTGCCATCGTCCGCTGGCTGCCGTCAGCCGTCGCCAGCCGCCGGTCGTGGCTCTCCT
Source organism: Monilaria moniliformis (assembly GCA_034509125.1). Classification (NCBI taxonomy): domain Eukaryota; kingdom Viridiplantae; phylum Streptophyta; class Magnoliopsida; order Caryophyllales; family Aizoaceae; genus Monilaria; species Monilaria moniliformis. The sequence goes on from JAYDZE010204314.1 coordinate 19,621, forward strand.
GAGGGCCCGTTGAGGGGCTGTCCTTATGGGCAGCCTCTTCGTCGTCTTGCTTCGCCGTCTCCCAGGGTTGCCTTGACGTCGCCGACTCGCCGGCGTGTGAGCCGTCGAAGGAACCGAGGGTAGCCCCTTATCATCTCGTTATTTTCGAAAGATATGTGATAGATCAACTTGATTTCTTACGCATTAGATTATTCGATATAGTTTTTACGTGTTATGGAATTGACGTGCATTGTTGGTTAATATATTTAGTTTGTTGGCAATTTTACATGTCGTCGAGATTCTATTACATGTTAAGATGTTGGGGAAAAATGGGTAGCCCCTAATTCTAGTTCATGCTATCATATGCTTGAGTTTTTCTTAAAAAAAAGGTTGGAGAAAATAACTTGATGTATTGGAGTTTTGAAACTTTGATTATCTTCAAGGTCCTCGCCTTCGTCATGAAGAATGGTTGAGTTATTTGCTAAGTGTAGTGTGTGTTGTGCTTGTGATTGCGTGGGTTGGTGTTGACTTGAAGTTGGAATGGGAAAAATTGGCTAAGTATCTATATATGAACTCCCTACTTGTTTTTTTTTATGTTGGATTGTAGGCTATACGTAGCCTTAGATTGAGGTCATGCACATATGTCATTCAAATCTTGTTCCTTATGAAGAAACATATCTTGCATGTATTTGCAATGTAACACCCCTTACTCAGTAGGTAAACCCACCGAATAAGTAATGTCACAGAGTTTAGCAGAATGAATCAAAAAAAAAAAAAAACACATATCAAAACAACCACAAAGCCATATTATATAAACTCATACAATTTCTTTTTACACTAGCAAATGTATAGTCTTCTCACTACCTAATCAAAATATTACAACTTATACATGCCACAATAATTAACAAAACGACAAAATAATACCACCAAAAATCTAGTGACACTTCTTGATACAGCTGCAATGGTTGGACCCCAAACCTACAAATCCTGCCTGAAAAAATGGAGGAGCGGGATTAGCTCACTAGCTCAGTAACGAATCTTAACTACAGAAAGTAAATTGCATAATTAAAATACTAATAATAACAAGTTTTTCTTATATAATAGTTATCTTATACATATATATATATATACACATATATATATATGCTTTTATTCTATATGAGTTCTGATTTCTTTTCTTTTTTGTCTCACATATTCACATTCACGCAACGCCTAATAGTACCAAATAATCCACAAAAGTCAAATCCGATAATCCAACGTAATCACACGATATCAATCAAATCAAAGATTATCACAATTCCTATTTTATTTTTTTAAGTTATATATATAT
>JAYDZE010204425.1:0-20929 GCA_034509125.1 Monilaria moniliformis
GCGCTTGGGGCAATGACGCAGCTAGTGAGGTTCTAACCGAGGCGCGTCTATTGCTGGTTGAAAACTATTTCCAAACCTCCTCTTCGGCCCCGGCTTGACTTGGGCTGTCGAGAATTTTTGAAAGGGCTCCCCTTTTGGGGCAAAGCTCTACAATCCCAAGTTTTATATTTCTTTTTTCTTTTATACTTTGTGAATAATATATATATATATATATATATATATAGTTGGGATGCTTCCTCCAATCTCTAACATATATTCAATATTAGAACATATTATTCTTAAGAAGTAAAGTCTTTAATAAGCTAACATAAATAAGCTAATTTCTTTTTTTTAATAATGAGTCAATTTTTACGTGGCATTCATCGAGCCATGTCGAAATTTACGCACCAAAACTGAGACATATGTGATAAGATATCAATAGATCATAATTTTAATTAATATTATAAATAGTTTATGATATTTTTAATAAAATATAAATCGTTTGAGATTTAAAGTAATATTTATCTTATTATCTTTATAAAATAGGTAATTTTTCCCAAATAATATACAAATATGGATAATCAATCTCCTTGTGCACAACTTTTTGAAGCTGGGGATTCTTAGATTGGCTGATTTTTATTTTTAATATTTTTAAAAAAAATTCCTTTGGTATGCAACTAAAGAAGTGATGTATTTAACTGAAATATTTTTTACTATATAGCATAAAAATATTATATTTAATAGAATGTACTAAAGCATAAATAATATATAATGACGTCAATATTAATGTAATGCACATTTTTATTGTTGCTCACATGCATATACATTTTGATGGAGTGTAAGCCATTGTTTTTATATAGGACTTTAAACATATCATATTCGGTAACCTTTTTCGAATAAAATAAATTAGCCTTTCAAGAATTTTAAATCAATATCGAATAAACCTTTATAATTTTTGTTATCATTCGCCCCACCCTTAAAAGAATAAATGATTTTATATTTTTTATATATAAAATGTAGAAATTTTCGGAATAGTATTAGTGTGTGTGTGTGTATATATATATATATTTCGATCCAATTTGGTATATAGGATAATATGTCATACATACTCCTCCTGTCCACCAAGTAGCGACGTAACTACTTTCAGAATGGATTTTGATAAATTATTTAAGTGTGTTGTGAGTGGAAAAAATATCACATATATTATAATTTTGAATTAATTAATTTGACTGGATGTATTGTAAATGGAATAAGGATCTCACTTTATTGAGCAATAATAATTGTGGCGAGTCAAATAATAATAATATTAGTAAATAAGAGATAATATTGAGAATTAAAATTAAATGAATTATGTAGGGTATAATTATTAAAAATAAAATTAAAAGATATATTATGGACGGACCAAAATAACAAAATCAGCGACGATTGTAGTTTTTAGGAGATGGTATCTAGGACAAGGAGAGTTGGTTGGTTGGGACCATTGTCCAAAATTTTGAGAATATTCAAAGCAACTTACAACTTTAAAAAAAAAAAAAGGTGAGAGAATTTCGGTTAAAAGCAATAAATAAATAAACAAAAACAAAAATCAAAATTGGCGCTGGAGAGAATATTCCAAAGCGAAAATGGTGTCTAGGGTTTGTGTGCTCTCGCTCACCACATACTCGTGCGTTATATCTATCTCTCTATACGTACATATATACACGCCGCTTCATTTGAACTCTTCACTTCAATTGCAAGCCAGGATCCTTCAGCAGAAATGGAGCAGACCTTCATTATGATCAAGCCTGATGGTGTCCAAAGGGGCCTGGTTTGTGTTTTATCAGTCATTTACATTTTTAGAAATTTTTCTGAAGTTGTCTAGTTAGTTGCCGTGCAGTCGGTCGAATCTTTTAGGTTTTCAATTTAGTGAAGTTGAGAAGTGAATTTGTGTAATTTTAGTGAGATTGGTTCAATGGATCAACTGTTTTTAGTAGGCGAAAACTATGCTGAAATTGTTTGCTTGCTTTGATTCAGGTTGGTGAGATTATTGGCAGGTTTGAGAAGAAGGGTTTCACTTTGAAAGGTAGCGATTGCAACTCACTATTTTTCCTTTTTTTGTTTAACTCGGATGATTGGCTTTTGCTTTGATCTCTCTCGTTATTTTAGTGATGATTTAAACATTTAGTTTTTAGCTTTGTCATTGCTGATTCATTTCACTGATTATGCGAATTGTGTCGCTATCACCCGATGATTAATTTCTTGTTGTTCTTACTTGGAAAAATAACACACAGGCACACTCTCACACACTCACACACAAGATTAGTGAGATTTTATTCTTGAATGTTATATACTTGCTGCTCCATTTTAAAATGAATAAGTGGTGATATGCCTTGAGATTTATGTTACTTTTAGGGATATAGATTAAGTAGTGCATCTGTTTTGAAAACAGGGTTGAAGTTTGTCACCGTAGATCGTGCTTTTGCTGAGAAGCACTATGCCGATTTATCTGCAAAGCCCTTTTTCAATGGCCTAGTTGAGTACATTGTCTCGGGCCCTGTTGTTGCCATGGTTTGGGAGGGCAAGAATGTGGTAGCCACTGGTAGAAAGATCATTGGTGCCACCAACCCTGCTGAGTCTGCTCCTGGCACCATCCGTGGTGATTATGCCATTGATATTGGCAGGTAATATCATGGTTTCATACTACTAGTTGTAACAAAAACATGCATACTTATATAGAGCATAGCTGTATGTATGTGTTCTCTGGCCTGATTGGATGAACTATCATTTTTTTACTTATCCAGTCTAGTTTGTATCAGGCCTTGATTTTATGCTGTTTTGTTACATGTCTATTACTAGTATTCCTTGATGACATATCCAAACTGTAGTAGTGTATTGACATGAGTTTGATTGTGCAGGAACGTGATTCATGGCAGTGATGCTGTGGAGAGTGGAAGGAAGGAGATTGCTCTATGGTTCCCGGAGGGGATCGCAGAATGGAGGAGCAGCCTTCACTCGTGGATCTACGAATGAACTCCCAACTAGTATGCGCCATGGCCTTCTGTACCCTCAACTTATGTTGTTAGACCTCACTTTTGAGTTTAATTTTGCCTTGGAATGTTTGATGATGCTCATACTATGTGTCACCTCTCTCTCTCTCTTCCTAATATGAATATAAATACTAATAATAAGAAGGGGATATGGCAAGATTTGTAAGGTTATGTTTTTGTTTATGTTGGAATGTTTATGCGACAAAAAACAAGTCTTTACAATCTATGATGTGTGCAAGCTATCTCCTAGAACATTTAAAGTGGTCCACTTAACTTACGATATCCATTTACAATTATCTATTTTATTAAAACTTATGACGTTCACGATGAGGCAAAAATTTCACGGACGGGGCAATATTTTCCAAGGACGGAGAGAGAAGTAACTTATGAAAACATATGATAAAGGTGATATAGTCCTCACATAGAAAGCCAAAAATAATCAACAGTCCAAACCAATTCCGAGTCCAACTGGCCGAGCACCACAATAGTAAATCAGGATCAATCGATTGACTGAAAACGGCAACACACTTCTCAGGGTTGAGCCGATTTCTCAAGTATTTGAGTTGGCCCAAAATGGTATTGCTTCAAGATTATATGCGTTCATCAGCCTTTTCTAATGCTTCCTATTTATGCATACATGTGGAATAAAAGGAGGGGATTTCATTTTGAGCTGCAGAAATGGGTTTCAGGCGTACTCTGTTGTTACGAATTTAGGCTTCTTTTTCTTGAGAGAGGCCTTCAGAGTTGATACAGCCATGCGCCAGAAATAAAGAGCATTGACGAATCGAGTGGCAATTTGTCTGATTCACCACATCTTGAATCCTATCAAACCTTTTTTGAATCCGATCCCAACACCATAGGAATGAAGAGCCAATCGCCTTATTGCAATTAGGACTGACGACGAGGACTTGTTCAACTCCCGACGAAACAGTCAACTCTTCCGATCATAAAAGAACTGGTTTTCCCATTTCTTCATGGCATTCGTGATTTTTGCATTGCATTTATTGAAAATTAAGTCGCCATTGTGAAGGGGATACATGGACGGCATCGGCGCATATCATGACGGGAGGGTGCTGTCGCTGGCATGGAGCATGGCGCAGTTGGGCTCGATTTGGGGCCCTCTTCTGAGTGGTGCTTTTCGCCGCTGTTACGTTGTTTTCTTCCTTCCTCATCTGCTGCTACAGATCTCCCGATCCTGGCTATGGCCCTACCGGGATTAGATCTTATATTGCTGCTGTTCAATGTAACTCAGGTACCCCCTCCCCCCCCTTTTTTTTTTTAATGTCTGAGAATCGTTTTCTTTGATTAAATGTTGCAATATTTTGAGAACTGTGTACTGGAAGGAACAGTCTCTGAGCTAATATCATTGAATGCAAAAGAATGATTGGTTTGAAAATGGGGGATTGTAAGAATTTCGGAGGGCATATTTGAATTTGTGGGTTATCTAGATGCTTGAATTTGGTCATGCAAATGGCTTCCGCTATGCAACAGATTAAGAACCTCAAATTCATGCTTTTCCACGCTAATTTTCTAGATGTTGTGTGGATTTGCTTGGCAGCTTGCTGTCAAAAAGATGGGGGTATGTTTGGCCATCGATGCTTTACTTAAACTTCAACATTGATTGGTTTGTGAAGCATAACTATGATGAACAAGTTCGACGTTTTGGACATTCTGTAAGTTTTTCGATTTTATCAATTAGGCTTTGCTTCAAACTATACGGGTAACCTGTCTACTGACGACATTATAATGAAACAGCTAAATGGGTATGGGCTCCTTCATGTTGCAGCCAGCAAGAAGGTTCGAGAACTTTGCTTTCTTGAGGTGATTACACTGCTCATGAGCTGGACAAGGTTCCCTCATATCCTTTGTGAAACATTGGCTGCGTACTTTGTGTTTCTGTGATAACATCTCATTGCTAGTAATAGCAGTTTTAAGTAACCAAAGAAGTCTTGTCTTGTCTTGACAAGAGTTCTCAAATCAGGCGATGTTGCTGAGAAATTTCTTTCACATGATTGTATTAAGCACAAGAATGTCTACTTATAAGATTGCCAAGTCAGAGATCTTGAGTAGATTAATGGTTTGGGCCAAGAATGGTTCAGGTAGTAATCTCAAGAATCTAACAATCCCGAATCCGTTTGCTCGTGAGAAAAGTTGGGCTGTAGGCTGTTATAATTCTAAGCTCATGATTTGTGCTCCAAACTTGCTGTCTTTCTGCCACGTTGGACCAATCTTGTGTGGCTTCACTGTGGTGAATACAGTCTATTGGATAATGTCTTAATCTGCCTTCTATGTTTACCTCGTGGGTATAAAGGTGAATACAAAAAACCACTTACTTTGTCCTGGAAGGTTGATCGGGCTTGATAATATGAAGGCTTGGACTCTGTTGACTCTTGTTGCTAAGGTATGTGGACACTGCTTCGCGTCTCTTTGTAAACAGAATATATATTATTGGACATAAGTTTCCAAGTTTTTTATAGAGGACACAATGAATGAGTTGCCAATTCTGTTTCCAGTTTTGTTACTTAAGAGGGTATTTTCTGATAGATGTTTTGCCATATCTGGAAGCATTTTAACCTTGATTAACAATCATATTCTTCTTATACTCGTAGATTCAATGATTGTGAACCATTGTCGTCTTCCACTCTTGTCTTCTTACGGCTAAGTTGTATTAAATTAAATGTAATATACTTCATATTTGATGGAGTTAAGAGACAAGAAAGTGTAGAAAAAGGATCAATTTTCTTTTTACTGTAGAGAATTAAACAAAACCAGGTAAATAATGACCTGAAACGAGATAGAGTACCTTTAGTCTAACTTATATTCCTACTTTTTCTGCACACTGCCCTTCTCTAACAAGGGCGTTATTTATAGATGTTTACATAACAAGTAAAGAGATAAACTACCTATTCAAGGATTCCAAAAGTATGCTAATAGAGACCCAAAATTTATGCCAATAGTTTTCCTAATCGTTCTTCAATTCTAGTTTATGTTTCCCCTTATTTTTCCTCTCTCTATCAGGCATTTTCTAGTTTTACTGCTACTAATGGAGTTCTTTTCTCCTTTTCCCTATATTTTTATCCAATAGATGATGACTTTACTACGACACAAATTACAAAAGCCAAGTTAAGTTGCATTACTTGGCACAACATAACACAGATAGCTCTTAGTTATTAAATCATGACACTAACTGTTAGAGAAAAGAAGCAAATGAAGTTTGTCGAATACTTTGGAAATAAAATGGAAATATGATAAAAATAGAAGATAAGTCATTCAAAAGAAGGTCCACTTTCCTTCATGGAAAGCCTTGGCAAATGCCGTTCAATACAAAAATTCAACTCTGTCCTTCTCTAAACTCAAAGGACAATTATATAAGACTATCCTACATGGAATTGCAAAAGATGATAATTGTTAATAATAATGGCTGGATTAGCTCCACTCTCCACTACCAAGTAACCGCTGCCTCCTGATTAACCTCAACTAACTCCATCTTTAAGCTGAAATGGCTGCTGCACTAACTCTTCCCTGTATGATGCATGTCAATTGCACCGCCGTTGAAAATCAATGGAGGCTCATACACAAGTTTATGGACATGAGTAATAGAGTAGAACTGAAGACGCCCAAAAATATGAAGGAAAGGACGACGCAACTTGAACCAAGAAAAATGTGTAGCCCTTAACTGTCGGCAATCCTTAAAAATCCTGATGGTCATGTTCATCCCTGGGTTCAGAAAAACAGCGGCAACCGGAGCATGCGGCGGAATTCGGATAGAAAACCTTGAGTGCAGATTGGTGGGTAGCGAGCACCGGAACGACACCCTGCTGCCGGATTGGCAGTGACAGGATTTTTAGCGGCGGATCGGAAACAATTGCAGGGGTAGAGCTTTCTCTAGCGCTTCAATACACGCATCTACATTGCGTGTCACCACCATTGTTCCACGTTCACCGCACCAATTGTTAGAGAAAAGAAGCAAATGGAAGTTTGTCGAATACTTGGAAATAAAATGGGAGTATGATAGAAATAGAAGATAACTCCTTCAAAAGAAGACCCTCTTTCCTTCACGGAAAGCCTCGGCAAACGCCATTCGATACAATAATTCAACTTTGTCCTTTTCTAACCTCAAAGGATAATTATATAAGACTATCTTACATGGAATTGCAAAAGATCATAATAATTAATAATAATGACCGCATTAGCTCCAATCTCTGCTACCAAGTAACCTCTCCCTCGTGATTAACCTCCACTAACTCCATCATTAAGCTGAAACGGCTGTTGAACTAACTCTTCCCTGCATGATGCCTATCATTAACTACTTATATGTGAAAGTTTCTACATATCTTAATTATGTCTTGATTTGTATGACACATTGCTATCTTCATTTTTCACTGGTGCAAGTGCAAGTGCAAGTGCAAGTGCAAGTGCAAGTGCAAGTGCTAAAATTAAAATGAGACTATATCTTGCATGTTTTGGTAACATTCTATGTAATAATACATTTGAAATGCTTGGCAGAAGTTTTTTATGTTTGAATGACATTTGATAGTTTCTTTCTATATTATTTTATGGATTTAAATATTCTCCAGTAAACCCTGAGATATTCAATTTTAACCATTGAGATTCTATGGCAACATTAAACACCCCTAGGTTCCAAAATATATGCAGAGATTTTCTTTCTTTATTTATTTTGCGGATAACAATGTAGTAAAGCACATTATTTAGTGACATTGAAATAAATAATCAGAATGATTTATGGTCTCATACTGATTGGTTGTTAGTGGTCTGTTACGGCTAAGTCAGTGAGTCATTAACTCAATCATATCGATTGTGTTGTTTAGATATTTGACTATTATTTGCCGATTATAATAAAATGGAGTAGTGCTTTTACTAACGTAATAACAAATATGGCGTATTGGTAGACATAAATGAAATCACATTTATGTGATACCTCTCGGTGGGGAATATCATGATCCATGTCAGGTTTTTCTTCCTTATTTTGTAATTTGCTTTTAAATTTATTTAGTTGGCATATCCAATTTTCTTATCTATAGTAACTTTTTCGGGTGAGGGGCTATATCTGAGTTGTCAAAATTTTCTTTCTTTGGGTATAATAAATGAATGGCAAAACCTCGTTAATGCCACCACTCAATTGGCTAAATTTTCTTCCCTGCCCCCTCTCTCCGCGCCTTAGGTTTTCTCGAGAAGGCGAAATAGTCTTTCCTTTTGCGGTGAGCTTCTTATTGTTAAGATAAATATCTTATCGAATCATTTAATTGTTCAAATCATTATACATGCCTCCAATTTAAGATCCTTTTGATTTAAACAATTTGTTTTTAATTTTTATGAGATGTAGTTTGTTTGATTTTTAAAAAAAATTCATCTCTACCTGAACCATTTACAGTTCGTTGAATATTTGTTTTGTCAATCTGCAGCTGTTGCTGCTCATATCAGGCTTGGATCTGTAACTGTTGAACATTTCTTATCTGCATTTGGCAATTTGGTCATCTATGCTGAGTTTGTTTTGAGGCATGGTACTAATGGTCTAGTGATGGTATTAGGTGATCAAGTTATAGAAATGTGAATACCTTACACTTCTGCGAAAAAAAGTCTTGGTTGAGATATATTAGAAAGTAAAGCATGTATTTATCTGAATTTTGGATATTATCTCTGGCTGAGAAATTTTCACAGGACTTCTTTTTCTGGACTCAATTTTTGCTAAGGGTATTTTTATTTTTTTAATTTATTGTGGGTAGAAAAATTAAAACCTTTTTGCTGAGTACAGAAGCTTTTCTATTGTTTGCAGGGATAAGTGCTCTAATTGCTGGATCTTCTAATCCCATGTTTGCTGCTCCATTTAACAAATGGGGTTTGCCAGTAAAAGTTTAAAATGGACACGACCTGAGAATGAAAAAATTATTGAACATGACTGGCTAAGTAATCTGCCCATTGATATCCTGTACCACATTCTATCATTTCTCAGCATTACTGAAGTTGTGAAAACCAGCTTGCTGTCAAGAAAATGGAGATATATCTGGGATTCAACACCATGCTTAAACTTTGATTTTAGAGATTTCTGGAACCAGGAGCATTGCTTAGCTTTGAGTTATGATGAATGCATGATAAAATTTTGGGTATTTCTCAAGTGGGCAATCATGATCAGAGATGCATCACCCATTTTTAGATTGCGGCTCTACTGTGATTACTTTGATGCTTATCAGCTTGACTCACTTTTTTGTCTTTGTTTTATGAGAAATGTCCAGGAACTTGATATTTTTTCTGGATATGGTGTCCTGCGGTGTCCAATTTATTGCTGTGTACATGATCATATCGAGGCATTCATACAGAATGTAAATAGTCTGGTTGAGTTGCAACACTTAACAGGGTTTTGGAATCTCAAAACCCTAAATTTGATTGGAGTTCACTTTCCTGATGCTGATATAGCTGAGAAAGTGTTAAGTGATTGTGGTGTTCTTGAGAATTTATCTCTGGAATATTGTTGTTTTGTAATGATAAAGTTTCTCAAGATTTCTGCCAAGAGGCTTAGGAATTTGAACTTTTTAAACAATGGTCCTTATTGGTGGGGACATACGTGCATGTTTGAGGGTGAGCTGGAACTTCATACTCCGAACCTTGTATCTTTCTACTATATTGGGCCAGTGATACGGCTTTGTCAATCCTCAGATATGTTTTTTTTGAAGAATGCCTCGATTAAGCTCCGATATCAAAATCATCCAGGGGGCTTATCTGTAGACTTAGGTGCTATGGTTTCGGGTATTCGTCATGTGGAAGAGTTGTCAGTGTCACCAAATTTTGTCCTGGTATGTGAAAATTAAATGATATAATAATAGACTAATATTATATATTATTATTGCTCAGGTTACTATCATTTTTCTTTTTAATTTTGATTTTCTACGGTACTTGTGACATAATTGGACATTTTCATGCCATGCGATCTTTTCAGTTTCACACGTGATCATATTGCTTGAGATAAATTACGACAGTGTTATAATACCATTTAAAAATAAAGGAGAAGGGTGGATGTTGCAGGTCAATTAATGGTCTTTCTGTTTCTGTGCAGCTTGACATTTTTTTAGTACTTATGATGTCAATGATAAAAACTTAGATGATTTTGGGCTAATTCCCTACACATCACTATGTTCAATGTGCTAAATATAAAGGGGATATATCTTATGGAGTTCCATTACATGCAAACATTGATTGTGTTGGATGTGCTTCATGCATAGTGTAGTTAATATCATGATTCTTTGACATATTTCTGTTATATGTTAGGTAGCACAAAAATTGGAAAAAGATTATAATAACCACTACTGATGACAGTTTTGTCAGCGTCACACATACATCTATAGGCCATTTGATCAAAGCTTGCAGTCCCCAGTTTGGTTACACTTAGCCGCACTTGTGGCAGGCACAAAGTACACAGAAACGTTTAAGCATGTGGATATATATATGGACTCAGATGTAATTTAATTCCTCCATATGCTAGCACTTCATACAGAAGCAATATAGAAATATCTAGAATCTTGGGTCTTCTGAGGACATTGAACTTAAAGATTCTCGCTGGTTCCAGATTGCAAAAACTATTCAAAATCCCTGAGGGCGAAGTCTCTAGACTTACATCCTTATTTTTTGAAATTTGCTGTCTTTTGGTGTATGGTTATGTTTAGTGGTGTTTTTCACTGTATTTTTGGTGTAATTCCAGCTAATGCCCTATAAGTTGTCTACAAGTTGGTAATGGATATTCATATCTGTAATTACCTTGTCTTATCTACTTATAACTTATCATGTACTTTCTTCTTTGTTAGTACTTCTCTCCTGCATTTAGTAGATATGGTCGCAACTTCAGTCCTTTTGACAGTCTAAGGTGCTTGAAGCTTGATATGGAATGCATCGTGGACCATATTGAGGGTCTAATAAACTTACTCCAGCATTCTCCGAATCTTGAAGTTCTATGTATCCAACTTATTCAGGTACATGCCTATAGTCTTACATTGTTTGATACGAGAGGTTTTGGGGGGGTGTTTGAAGCATGTATAGTGTATGTTCATAATTAACAGATAGGTAGGGTAAACATGGGGATGCCTTTTCATCGAATGGCTTGAAATGGAAAAAGGAAGGTAGATTTTGGTGTAGCACCTTCACTTAATCAAACGTCCAGTGTTGTCTTGACACCATTATGTGTATTCATTTTCTCTCGTTTCGGTTTGTGGGAGGCAGTTGAAACATGTTATAAGTTTAGCTAGTTGTGGATGATATTCTTTGTCATTCTGAATTTTGATGGGACAAATTATCTTTCTGGTACTGTTTTTCATTAAGGTGATTGATTCCTTGCGCTTATTTGCTTATTTAGAATTGATTGTTTTCAAGAGGTAGGAATTTGGACCCCTGCCTCACCCATACAAGGGTTTAGTGGTACCAATAAGCTACATGCATGTTGTAAGATGAGTGACATTTTCATGGCGACCTACTGAATTTTTCAATTTATCTGTTATGCATCTGAATTAAACCACTCAGAGTTGTTGGTCAGGAACTGCCGTGCGGCTTCTTTGCACGGTAAATTCTCTGAGTGCATAATGCTGATTAATTACTACAACTGCGCCACTGGTCTGAAACTAATTGTTCATATTTGTTTTGCCTTACATTTTATTGAATAATTTTGTGATCCTGTTCATATAGACCCTTTATTCGATTCTGCAAAGTGCAAACATAAACCTTCTTATATGTATATACAGGAACAGTGACCTTGTTTTGTTATAATTTTATTAGGTAGAAAAAAGCTAGGTTTAAACTTATACTCAATCCTGTTTCTATGAAAAAATACTCGCTATTTGCTACACATTTTGAGTTCAAATCATTCTTCATTATGCTTATTCCGAAACTAATATAGTCTGTGATGCTTCAGTCCTCGAGGATAAGCTGTTGGAAGTCCCGAGAAGTGGACGTCCCTTGTTTGTCGCACAACTTAAAAGAAATTGAGATTGTTGCATGCCGCGACCCAGTAAACTTATTAGAACTTATCAAGTTCTTCCTTCAAAATGGAAAATCTTTAGAGAAGATAAACATCACGCAAAAGGAACAAAGACTGAACCCTGAGAGGTTTTATGCATTGCGTGAAGTTCAGTTAGCGTCTGAAGCAGTTTCTATATCCATCAGTTCAGCCTCTGCTTCTGGAAGAAAGGAGTTGATTAAGCTTGTATATGGGAAATGTAGTTTGAGCGTACTGACAAAGACTGGTAAATCGAAGATTAGAATAAGAAGAAGCATCAGGTACAGTTCTTATTTTCTCTTTATAGTTTTAACTTGAAGAAGTAATAACTAAAATTTTCCATACCAAATTTGAAACTATAGTGATAGGGATTATGCTGTGTGGAAGTAATCTCCCTGAACTGTTATGGTCACAAAACTGACATCTGCTCTCTATTCCTATCGACAGAATTGCAGCGTTGAAATCTGGTCGCTCGTCTTGAAGGAGATGAAAAAGAGTGCGTAGATCTTCTTCTACTTGCTCTTCCTTATCATCAAAGCAAAAACTAGCTATTATAAGGTCACATTATTATTTATATCTTACTAGGACATTAAACCTTTTGGATATGCTATCGGCATCTAGGCTTGAGCTCGAGCTATCTGGGCTGGGCGTGTTTGTTTTGTTTGTCAAGTACTGTTGTTTTTAACTGATTGGGATTCTTGAAACTCTGTGATATTGGCATTACATGCGTTTCGTGTTCTTGCTGCTCTATTGTATTACTCACCTTTGATGATCTTGAGTTTATGTTTGAATCTTTTGTTAAATTTTGGTGAAAATGAAACATCTCTGCTTTGTGCTCCTTGAACTGAAAACCTTGTGTTGTAGTCTGTAACCTAGAATTGAATGATGAATCCCAGAAATTTGGTGTGTTTTGAACAAATATCTCAATCTTCAAAGAATGCCAAACTTTGAATAGTTCTAAACAAATGTAACTAGGTCAAGATTTCTATATCTGATTTATAACTTTGCATGGCGGAGTTCCACGTCCAAATTCATTTTTCAGATGTGTAAAATTGGAATCCCATTTCAGAATTTTGATTTAGTTTGAAAAAATAATAAAAGGTTGGACAACCTTGTACTTGGTTCAAACTAGGATTTTGGGGACATTCGATAAAATTGGAATGATACGGAGAAGATTAGCATGGCTCTTGCAATCGAGAAATGGTCAAATTAGGATAGCCTCAATCATCTGTTCTCTTACATAAAAAAAGAAGTAATTGGATAGGGCCAAAGTCCAAGCAGTTTAACAAATCAACTCACAGAATCATGGGCCTTATCTGGCCATTAAAAACGGGCCCTGGTTAAAATTTGGGCCCATTCCGCCAGTAGTGATGACCGTAAGTTAACCTTCAATTGTGAAATACATAAACACGTTAAGGCCTCGTTTGGCATGTAATATATAATATGGTAAGATAGTTAAATTGTGATAGTATTTGAGATAAGATTTAGGTTAAAAATCAAGATAAGGATTTAGTAGTGTTGTTTAGTAGGTTAGATAAAAATCAAGATAAAACAAATGAAACGATTGGTTGTATAGATTATATAATAGATAAAATTTAAAATAATCTTTTTACCCTTTTCAAAATATGAATATATTTCAAATTTTGAATGTGAATAATTATCTTAATTATTAACTTACTAAACTTAACTATTGATTTATTAATTAATAACAAGATTAATTGAATAAATTAATCAAGTGAAAAAATTGTGTAATGAATCAATCAATGGACTAATAATAAAGCTAAATTGAAGATAAATTACTTCTTAACCAAAATAGAGGATTAATTCCATTTATTAACTAATTTAGCAGATTAGTGAATGAAAGAGAATGGAACGAACGAAAGAGATATTGTATGTGTGTTTTTCGAGAGTTTATTATTTATGATAACCGTCATGCAGTTTGGTAACTGATTCTTATGGGCGTATCCGAACCATCCAACGGCTCTTTAGGTTTCACCCCAACTTTCGTAGGTTCCCAGATGTGATGACACACAAATTACAGTTAGGTTTGTCATGTAAAACTTGAGCAACGGAGGCCAGCCTCTCTCACTCTATAAATGCACATATATTGAAGGTAGAAAATAGAAATATACAAGTGCATTTGCATTATACAGGTGATCGAGCAGGTAGTAGCAATCAAGTTTGAATTTTTGGGTGATTGTTGTGATGGGTGGAAGCTGTATGCTATGATGGAAGGTTTAATATACGATTACTACCACGACACCTGCCCGTTGGCGGAGGCGGGCGACGGCCGGCCGGATAGATGAAGATAAAGGAGGCCACACTTGAGGGTTTTGCACTTCATCAAAACCACTAACTGATAATCGAGAAGTTAATGGTGATTGGCAAGGATGATGAGACTGGTGAAGAAGATGGTATAGATATACAAAATTCATTGTTTAGCCTATGTGGGAAGTGTAGTTTTCGTTGTTTCATGCAGATTCTCCATTTGAGTTCCGGGTTCTTGCGGTGGTACTGGAAGCTATTTGTAGTTTGCTTTCTGCTCGCACAATTGAGTTGGAGAGTGCAGTTACCCAGCTTTGGATATGCTTTCTTGTGAATTTGCGATGAGGGGTCGAGAAGAAGTGTACGTTGTGCCGGTGGATCCTCTGAATGCCGTCGGCGGGTTGAAGAAGAAGTGCAGCTGCACCTGCAGCTGGATGTCGACAAAGGGCGGTTCTTTTTGTCCTTATAATGTCTTACGCGCGCTACAAAGGGCTCATCGGATCTTGATGTGGACGAAAGCAACCGGAGTCGATTCATCCAAATTTTCCTCCCCTTCAAATCTTGTATGCAGTGCAATGCCTGTATGATGGAAGGACTAATATACGATTACTACCAGGAATTCATGTATGCAATGCAATACCTGTATATATAAACACACACACACACACTAGTAGGATTAGAATGTCCAAGTCAACAAAAGAACATGCATACCTTGAAAGCAGATGGAGGACCAGATGATCCAGAAGGTCCATGCTTTTCAGAAACCTAATTGCAGATGTATAAATAGAATCTTGTCAGCAGGCTCTCATTTACTGGAGAATTTTCTCATGTCACCTGATCAATCATATCATCCTGGCTCTGTTTGATTAGCTATAAGGAGATGCAAATGGAAAAGAAAGAAGTTGAACACAAAACTGACAGCAAGAAACATTCCACAAGCTTCATAACTCTCACATCAGCTGCATAACTGCTCCTGATCATTATATTTAACTGTTTCACTCTAACAAAGTTCTGTATAACATGAACCTCTACTTGCTACTAGGCTACATTGAAGGGATAGTTGAGAGAAAATGCATGGATAGTTTCTGCCATTTCTGGGAAAAGAATAGGCACTGTACGTACCGGAAACACGAAAATCTTTCCACTAGTTCCTAAATGTGCATTATCTAAACTAAATAAATTCTCAAATTTTTCCAGTGAATAATGTTACACTGCAAAATTCTTCAAGTAGAGCGATCTATCCATCCATCTGCATGGACCACAGAAGCTAACTACTATTACCATTCCAGGAGAGAAGAAGTGCTGTATGCCAAATTTAGACGGCTCAGATTGCTGCGGCTCGCGATTCGGATTGCTCGTCCTCTTCCGCGGAGCCATCAAGTGGAGTTTCCAGCCAGCCGGATTTACGATTAACTGGGATTTCGATTTCGATTAGATGAAAGCATGAAGAGTGGATATGGAAATGGGGAGTGGTGAGAAGACAGAGAGTTGGGGTTTCTGTTTTCCCGCCAAAAGGTCTTGATTGATGTCAGGCCGTTGGATGAGAATGGACGGTTGTGATTCAGTATTAGTGGTTCTTATTGGGCCTGGGCTTTTCATATAGAAGGCTGCTTATATGGGCCTGTAGACGTACTCCGTAATTTATTCCCAGACCAACATCAAGCTCTGTAATCTTAGGAATGTAGGATCATATATAGAGGATCGTTGAGAATAGATATGGTATAGAAAGCAATAAGGGCATGAGCAACGGGGCCGCAGATGACGTTCCGGCCGGAGGGAGTATCCTGGCGCTGCTGCAGGAGCGAGTGACCGCCAATCAGTGCGGACGTTGGCGGCACCGCTCCGGTGTTGTTGCAAGGGAGGCGGCAGCCAATTGTTTTTTTTTTTTTTCATTTTTAAAATTTTCAAATATTAAATGATAAATATTAAGATTTAATAGCTGAAAATTTGTGATTGACCGGTCAATCATCGTTGACCGCGCCAACAGATGGTGGTGGGGTGTGGGGGTCATGGATGAGTGCTAGATTTTACAAATATCGCAATATAAATAATTATTTAAATTAGAGATTAATAGAAAATGGAAAAAAAAATTGATTGAGTTTGTGATTGAAATTTTGGGACTATATTAAAAGTGTTGGGATTGAAAATAAAACTGCTAAAATAACAATTGAAAAATGAAATTGTAACTGAAAATTGAAGATGCGTTGTGAATAGCTAAAAAGAAAAAAGTCAAAAAGAAAGAAAAAGAGAGAGAGAAAGGAAGAAAAAAAGCCAAAAAGAAAAGAGAGAGATAGGGACACAAAAAATAAAAATAAAAAAGAGAGAGAGAGAGAGCAAGGAAGTGAATGTGAATGTGATGGCACAGTATATAATGATGAAAATTGGGAAAGAGAGAGAGTGTATTGATTGTTGCATGGAATTCAGCACTCCTAAGTATTGCTTCAACTTGCAATCTTTTCTTTCCTCATATATTCCTCTTTTCTATTTCTTAGTTCATATTTATAATCATGAGAATTGCTACCTAAACTTCATTTTCCATTTCCTTTTCCACTATACAACTCTTTTATGTTTCTCCTAACAACTCCCTTCTTTTCTAAAAAATATAATAATTATATATATATATATATATATATATATGTATATGTATATATATATATTAAAATCGAAAAACTACTACTTACAAAAAGAAAAAAGAAAAACCAGACTCTGTATTTGATGGGTGGATAGGAGTGCTTTCAGGTTACACATGGGGGTGGTGGGATCAACAATTTAATTAATAATTCAAACTAAAAGTTGTTCCACCAAATAATAAATTTTATTTTAAAAAAAATTAGACATAATAAATAAGCCTAGGTAAATATTCATTTAGTATATTGCACATTGAACTTATGCCATTATAAATGCACCGATCCACGAAACGCAGCTTAGTTAGTAAAATGAAACTTCTTATTAAACTAATAGGTCGAAAGTTCGAATCAGCATTTTTTGATTTCATGCATTTTTTTTCCCGTCATTATTAGTACGTGGTGAACTGCAAATTTACAATCAATAATTCAATGTGTTTATGCATTATCTATATGGTATTAAAATTGCAACAACTTTTGAATATTTATACTTCCAGATTAATTATTTATACTTTTATAGTGTGTGTGTGTGTGTGTGTGTGTGTGTGTTTACTTTAGAAGTTTCTTGCTAATACTTAATACTGCAATATGTAACAAATATTTGTGGATAAGGTTGAACACCTACAGAAATTCAAAAGAAGTTTGAACAGTACCTACAAAATATTAGTAGAATTATTTATATCGCCGATCGGATTTTAAGAAATTAATAAGTAACTATTAAACTAAAGGCTAATAAATAACCATTATAATGAAATTATACATTTCACAGCCATCGAATCGCAACTTACTTGGTAATACACTTCACTTTCAAGAAATAAATTTAAGATCTGAGCGTGTGTGAATTCTTATTTTAAAAAAATAAGCCATATAATATACTTCATCCGTCTACGAAAAATAGTCATATTTTTCCATTTTGTTTCATCCACCAAAAATAGTCTCATTCTATTTATAGAAAGATTATCACAACACAATACCCCTAAACATCAATCTATTTATAATTTATACCACTAGAACCCATCATTTTTTTTTATCTCTCAAACCACTTTTTCTCCATTTCTCTTATATTTTATGCACTTTTTATCTTTCCAATCATTTTTTTTTCTTATCTTTCTTACTTTACCAATTATATATTAAAACTCGTGTCATCCACCAATAAGACTATTTTTGGTGAACAAATGAAGTATATCCTAACATTTCTAGAATATACATTACAAAACACATACAAGTTTTATTATGAAAAATACATACATACAATTTATTTCAAAACATTTTTTTTTTCAAGCAATAAATACTATGACCGATTCCACGTATAAATATTCTTCAAATAAATTAAACTTGACAAAGGTGGAAATGACAAATTTTTGTTTATTTAGGGTGCGAATTGTAATTCTTTTGAGTTAGTAGGGGGAACTATAATTAAAAAGAAGTATTCAAATTTGATATATATATTGATGTTGAGCTAATGATTAGTACTTACATATTCCCTGAGCGCTGTAAGTTTATGTACTTCACCATCAGCTAAAGGAGGACTGCAAGTTTGTCCATTTCTTGAATTTTTGACTACTAAATGTGACAGTCTACTATCACATCTCACCCTAGTATATATCCTATATTTTTTAAAATCATTATAAATTAAATTCTATTCTATATATAATAAGGTGTGACATAAATTTTAATAAATGTAATTCGTGTATTATGAGTGACGAACGAGTCTCAATTAGAAAAAATATTAATAATGGTTGATAAATAAATTGTAAAGTGGAAAAAGTAGTATTCTATGTGATAGAAAGAATAAATGATATATATTTTGAAAATGATATATTATGAAATAATATCAATAAATAAAAAGTAATTAATTTTTTTAGACATATCAAGATAAAAATAAAAAAATTGTTTTTTAGGGATGAAGAAAACATGATTTCCTTCACTAGAACTAGAATAAAGCTACATAGTCATAACATGATTGGCTATAAAAAAAAAGTATCTTTTTTTTATTTTAGTAATAAGAATAATAATAAACTCATGATTTTATTTAATATTAAAAAATCTTTAAATTATTAAAGGGCATGATAATTTGACTCTAATAAAGGCATGATAATCCTAAGAATAAATATTTTTTTAGATAAATTAAATATTTTATTAAATCACTAACAAATAAATTATTTTTTAATTGAATCAAGATTGATATTCAGATTATGACTAAATAGCATCACTTCGTAGCTAATCAATCGATGCCAAGTGTAACGAAATAAACGGAAAAAGAACAAAAATGCATGCAATAGTATTATGAGTTTCCTGATATATACAAGTAATAAATTATTAATTCCAAGGTGCATTAAAGTGAAAAATGATTACCAAATGTCAGTGAAATTTTAAATTTTTTGCTTTCAAGTTTTCAACTTTTTGCAGAATCAATATAATCACTTACGGGGTAAAGCTATCCACAAAATCTGCTCAAAACCAAAAAGTGAGACATCTTTTTTACTTTGCCACAATAATTCTATTATTACTGCCTAAAGGGTACACACCTAGGCAGCTTAGCTCCATCATTCAAAATTCTTTGCCTAAAGAGATAGCTCTATCTCAATTTTTAACGATTTTATTAATTTTAACTATTATATCAGTTTTATCATAATCTTTTAATTTATAATAATTTATTTAAATGTTTTTTTATAATTATTTCTAAAAATAATAAAAATTAAAGTGAAATATTAATATCCTATTATATAATTTATTCTGGGAGCAATATATATATATATATCATCCTCCAACAAATCATGCACGACTCAGCTGTTGGAATGCAATTCCAATGACAAAAACTGATATAAATTTGAAAGATATGGATAAAAATTATAAATTGGAAAAATTGACATAGAATTGGCAGTCGATAAAATTTGAGATAAAATTGAATGGAATAGATTCGATAATTAATCTTTATGTAATTCAAAGTAGAACTTGTGAGATAAGTTATGCCAAAAATAGCCACTTTTATAAAGATATATCATCCCTAAATATTTACATTTAATCATTATAGTTTCCATTTTGGTAATAATACTCGTATCCAATAGTAATAGTACACTCTTGATAAATCCCATTTCCATATAATAATCAATTATAAAAAAATAAAAATTAATTGGGTGTAGAATGTGTGATTCAATAGTGTTGCGGATTGCATGTGAAATAGGTGCAGTGAATAAATAAGACTGCCACTGCAATATTGATTCACTAACTTCATATATTACTATGTATTTATAACTTCCACACAGTCTATATTTTGTGCACCCTCCTTATTGCAATTTGTCTGGCTATTATATATCAATAAAGTTGAACGGCCACATTGTGGTCATCCACACAATAGTATGATAGTTACTGTATTCGAAAAAATAATAATATATTAATATTTATTTACGTAATGGTCATTTTCCCACCAATTTTAGAAAAAGATTATAAATTTAATTTCATTAGGTGAACTCTAATTTTAACTGAATCGGTCTGATTTCTTCAAAAAAATTGTGTGTGGACAGCCATAATATGGCTGTTTAGCATCACTCAATATATATTTTTCCCTCTCTCTCTAAAAAATATGCAAGTTTTATTTTTTAAAACATAATCTCATATTCTACTTTATATTTACAAAAAAAAAATCACATTTTTTCTATAAAGTGGGATCCATAGTTAATTACTCTATTTATTATATAAAAACATATCCACCAATAATTTTACTAATTATTTTTTTAAAACAGGTACCCTCAAACATTGCATATTTTTGGTAAACAATAGAAGTATTAGATTTTTGTAGCAAATTAAAAAGAAACTTCATTGTAACATCCCTAAAAAGGGGCTAGTCGGGATAGTGAGTTTTCCGATCGTCGAACGATGGTTTCGACGATACTTTGCGAATAATTAATTAAGTAAATTGAAATGAATAGAAGACTCTAATATATGAATAGAGTTGAATGAGAAAAATATGACAAGACTCTAACTAAGGAAAATTGAATTAGCTTGAAGATTTTATTAAGAATTGAAAATACGTCGATTTA
>JAYDZE010204536.1:0-20929 GCA_034509125.1 Monilaria moniliformis
ATATATATAAATTAATACATTTCTTTTTTATTAGAGATAAAATTTGAATAGCCATTATATATAACATAAATAAAAATGTGGTCTAACTCTAATTTGTATAGATTGTAACTAATTTTAATAATTCGGACAAAAGTGCTCTAGAGTAAATATAGTCAATTTGACTTTATTACTGCATGAACTGAAATTTATATGGTACAAATGAAGACTATTGGCACTAGTTGTGGCGTGCAACGTTCTAGTATGATTGATACGAATTGTCTCAATTCGTATCGGATGTATTAAGATGTTGCCCGCGAGACAATTCGTACCAGATGTACTAAGATGTTGCCCACCACAATTGATACGTGATATCAAAATTGACAAAAATTTATTGAATTAAGTTGGCAAATAACAAATAGCAATAAGTATTATCCTGGATGAAAAGATTTATTTTAAGTCCCAAAATATTACTATTGACAAAGGTTGGAGATCAGTTGATTGTATAGAACACTCCTTTTAAGTAATTACTAATGCATCATAAGATAAATTTTGTATTAAATTCTATAAACTTTCTGAATGAGATTTCTTAGAAAAGCAAAGTTAATAAAAATCGCTGTATAATTCTTGCATGGATTAAGACACATACATTCTTTACTTTTGTCAGATTTCTTCTCCTAGTAACATAAACCAGCTGTTTTTGCTACAAGATTTCTTCCCATCATATGCAGCAGCAATGGCTGGTAGCTCACTTTGCAGAGGCGCAGTGTAGGGCGTAGTCGACGAGGTGCTCGTCGCGGTGGTGATGCCGCAGTTGCCACGCCTGCAGATTCAAAGCGTGCTTAGACGCATACTCAATCCTATGTATTATCAATCCTCCGAAAGGAAAAAAAAAATAACGGCATTACCTTCCGGAAAGGAAATGCGGCAGCTCTCCAGCAATGAAACCTTGAGTGCTCCTTTGAACTGGTAATATAGATAATAGTGAAACATGAGATGTAATAATAAAAAAAGAAACACAAAGATATATACAAAAAAAGAGGAGGATTCTCGTGCACGAGAGGGCATACCGCGGTTTACATCCCGACTGATCAGGCAAGGAGGCATTGGGAGCACCGGTTTCAATGCTCAACGCGTTGCCCTCGCTGCTCCGGATGGTCTTGAACATCTCCTTCCTATGGCAACACGAGCATGAAACCTGGGAGCTACACTCGGAGGAGCATGTCTCCACGTACCTATCCCTCGTTCTCACAATCGTGGGAGTTGAATCAGAGTTGCTCAAGCTATTGCTACCAGACTCTGCAGAGAACTGCGTCCTAAAAAGCACTCCACGTGAGCAGTTGAGCAGGCTGAGGCACGGCTTCTTCGCCTTCCTGTTCCTGCTCGAGCCATCATGAGCCAAGTTTATCCTGAGCTCCACATTGTAGCCCAGTATACGTTGGAGCGCACCAGCAATCTCCTTCCACGATTTCTCAGCCCTAGACGCGTAGTCAGGGTGATCAAACTCGAGTTCTGTCACTGCAATCCTTGCTGCACAAAACAATGCATATGCACAATCAAGAACTCGAGAGCTTGAGCAAAACATGCTTCGACTTTGGATGCACGAGGCAAGAATTGAGTTGGTTTACCTTGGGAGAGACGGACAGAGGCCAAGTTCCCGCGTTTGAGGAGGAACTTCTTGAGAGAGCTAGACGCACACATCCCAGCAGCTCGTATCCAGACCAGATCCAGAGTTTCCTGGTCATACTTTGTGGCCGTGTTTGCAGATTCAGTGTCCACACAAGCACATGCAACGGAGCGCTTGAAACTGTCACCCGTTGATGATGAGCTCAGGAAATCACCATCTGCAAAGTTCAAGTCAGCCATGGTAGTGTATACCTAATAAATGTGGCTCGTTTTCGTTTTTGGCCGTCCTACTGAAAGTGGCTCATTTCCACTTGTTGGCAAAACTACTTTATGCACAAAACACAACCTCCTGAATATACGTGTCCAAAGTACAAGCCACATTTATTAGGACGGAAGGCGTATGTAGTTCCAAATCATCATAATCGATCCTCACCTTGTGGGAGTAATGACTGTGTGCTTAGCCTTGGATTGATCCCCTCGTTTGAAGCTGCAGAGCTCAGCTGGAGAAGAGCCACAGTCAGCCAAGTCATCTGGTTGTTTGACATCCTCAGCTGCTTCTCGGTCTGTGACAGTATCTTTAGAGCGTGGCTGAGCTTCCGCGTGTCATCTTCAGCTGCACGAAAACAGATTGTTTAGCTTAACAAAGCAAAATCATCAGTTAACATAGGGTGGAGATGAACATGATGAGAAGGATGAATGCATTATGCAGCCTGACTGCCCTAAATCCGAAAAAAAGTTCACGATAATCGAAAGAAAGGTATAACAAATCATACAATTATCTAATCCGAAAAGCTTCCTTCTCGTCTCCGAAACTCCATCAGAGGGGCACTTTCCAGCAAGAATGTCCATTATGAGGCTTGCCAGCTGCGATGTAAGCTGTAACGGATCTATCCTCGACCCCATTAGCTCTCTGGCCTTTCTAACCGTGTTTGAAGCATCAGATGACAATGCCAGATACAGCAAATCGAATAGTTCATCATCAGAAACGACTCCACTCTGCACCAATGAGCAACAAATTAGACTCTAGATCCCAATAGTGCTAAATGAATCAAGAATGTTTAGCACTTACTACTTCATGAACCAATGAAACGGTTATTTTCTTCCCGAGCAAGCTCAGTTGATCGAGCATCATCTCTGCATCCCGCAGCGAACCATCTGATTTAGTTGCTATGAAGTTCAAAGCATCCTGGTCAAAATCAAAAGCTTCTTGAACACATATCCTCCCCAACTTGCTGGTGATATCAACTTCCTTCACCTTCTGGAAATGGTATTTTTGGGACTTTGTTAGGGCACAGCGCGGGAGCTTATCAAGATTAGGAGTGACCATTATGAAGACAACATGTCGAGGAATCTCCACAAGGCCATTCAGTATAGCTGCCCATGTTTCACGCTGCAACAGGTGGCACTCGTCTATGATATAAACCTTAAACTGCGAGAAAACTGGAGGGATCCGAGCATTCTTCATTAGCAACCTACAGCTCTTCGTTTTGTTGATTCTCACCGAATCCACTTCCTTTACGTCGCTGCTCCTACCTGAAAAGAACAGGTCACATTCCTTGCACATACCGCATGGTCTTGTAGACTCGGGAGAGAGGCAATTCAATGCAGCAGCGAAGATCCTTGAACCCGACGTTTTCCCAGTCCCACGTGGCCCGTGGAAGAGATATAGAGAAGCTATCTGCCTCTTAGAGACGGCATCCAATAGAGAGGTAGCCACTGAGTTTTGTCCTATCAATTCAATAAATGATTTAGGCATGAACTTTTGGCAGAGGCTTCTTGGACTTTCCAGATATGGACTAACTCCTTCACAATTGTGCCTAGAGTCGATGCTCTCTACCGTTGCATCCTCTGATAAAAGAGGCCGTTCTTCGACATCAGCAAGAAGACTAGGTCCTCTAAGTTTCCTACCTCTTGACCAACAACTGCTTATACCACATCCTTGATGGCAAGACTCCATGAAACCAACATCTTCACCTTCATACAACGACATTCCATAGCTTGGGCGTTCCTTTCGAGCTTCGCCAAGAGACAAGCATGGACTCCCTGCACTACTTAGACCATCAAGCTCCGAATGCCGCAAACCATGCCTATTCTTGACTTGCCTCAATTCTTCATCGGGTTCATTACACGAAACCCCATCCTCACCCGAAGGTGTTGCACTGGTGAACTCAAAATACTTGTCACCATAATCTTTGCAGTATCTTTCACTCAACGCTTTGCTCTCACACACCACCGACAGGTCAAGTGGACGTGCATCCATCCCTTCAACACACAACGACCTCCGGTGTGCAGAGCCTTTGTTTCCAACCATGGCCCCTAAGTCTTGGGGAGACATCAGCCTCAACTTACAATTTCTTGAACCATAATACAGCTCGTGCTCATTCATGCCGTGCTCCTCACCCCTAAACAATGTCGAGCTTCTTAATCCTAGACCATCATCATTGCCCTCACTCACTCTATTTTCAAATCCTAAAGTGATTGCATCATTCGAATACGCCTCCCATTTCACATTATCAACTAAGGCATTCAACTTGCTCATGGAGTTTGTGGATGGATCCCGGAGAGACCTCACTCTCCTAAGGGCTATCAACGTTCGGGATAAAGGGACATCGACAGAATGCCGCCTCCCATCCATCCCTCAGACTAAAACAATGGACACTACAGCAGCAGACTCAGTAACATGTGCTAGTAAAGAGAATTGCAATGTCAACCTGAAAATCACCAAAACTAGGCATTCAGATAGTGACATTCTCAACTTAAACCTCAATCTCCTTGAACATGAAGAAAAGATGCATAACAAGATTCTCAAGCTAAAAAGTGAACTAGTCAAAGATATATACAAGCTTCAATCATTCAAAACCTATGAATTTGACTATGTGTACTACAAGTAATAAAGAAGCTAACTGTAAGGGAGGCAAAGCAATTTAATTAGAAAGCAACATACAATAGATACAGCAGAATGTACCACTTTTTTTCTCACCACATCAAAAGTTGAAAACCACATTGGTCACCATTTTTACCTGAAACACACAAACGCAGAAAAGATAATGCCATCACAAACAAAGAGAAAATAAATGTGAATATAAAAATAAAAAAATCTATAAAGAATATATAAAAATCCCACCTACACAGCTAGACTTCTCCCCCAGTAAGATTTAAATAATGAAACAGTCTTGAAATTTGAAAAGACAAAACATAAACAAATGGAATACAAATATTTACAACATTTACCATCATGCTTCACACTATATACAACTTCATACATTGTTAAAAACAAGGCAAAAAAAGACAAAAATTTGAAAAATATGCAGGAAAAACACACAAAACCTGTGGATTGAAGAAGAAGTTATGACTACGTTGTCTGCTTGCCATTGAAACTCACCACAAGAAAAAAAATTCAAACGAAAAAGCGAGAATTTAGGAAGACCCACAAGCCAAGATTACATTTTTCACATCCAACATAATTCCACTTAAACAAACGAAAAAAATTAAATTTGTTTTCCCTAATAAGTTAGTTGTAATTCTACACATACATACAACTATATGTACAACCCTTCACAGCTATAAACAGAGGTCAAGAAATCACGTCCTCGGGGGGTGGTGGTGGTGAGGGGGGGCAATGCAGTAAATGCATTAATGACTGAGGGTGAAATGCACGCCATCTCATTGATTAATACCCAAATAGTGTTTAATTAATTTTTTTCACGCGAGATACTAAACTACTCTGGAGGGATTTTCAGACAAAGTTTTAACTTTTTTTAATTTCTTGCAGATATTCTCATGTCTTGTTTGATGTTCCTTTCTTTCTCTGGCACTTGTTGCAGATTTTTTTTGTTTTTTAATACGTTTATGGGGCAAAATCCTCTTTGGCTTTAGAGGAGGGGTATTCTTGGAATTTCACGCTCTGACACTTTGCCTTTTGCAGATGCAGGTGGTTTTGTAGACTTGTAGTTGGGGAGGAAGGAAAGTGTCATGAATAATATGAATAATTATTTGAAATTAATATCCCTAATTATGTGAGAGAGTGACGGGAAAATTTTACCTATGATTGCGTTTAAAATTTTAAAGGTTTGCAAGGACAAATTTGAGAGAATTACAAATTACTCCATCCGCCCGCTATAAATTGAACTGTTTTGATTTAATGCGGATTTTAAAAAATTGTTTGACTTTATTAAGAAATATGAATGAAAATTATGAAAAAAGCTAATATAAAATGAATCTCACTTTTATATATTGATTTTATAATAGAATATAAGTGTAAATAGTTAGTGAAGTGCATGACTCATTTATTAAATATAATAAAAGAAAAATGAGACATTTTATTATGAATGTAAATTTATGACAAAATGAGACATTTTATCGCGGACGGATGGAGTATTATTTTCTCACTATTTTAATTGGGCTTTTTGTTTGGAATAATTAGTGTTTAATAAGTTTATCCTAATTACACTATGTGGCGGTGTCTAGCGATGCTAGAGTTGTATTATTATATTGTAGGTTTAGCCTAAATCATCATTTTCGAGTTGAATATGTGGAAAGATGTGACTCATAGGTATTTATTAAGTTAATAGATGAAGTAAATAGGTCAATTCCCTAAACAGCTACAATCTTATTGTTAGCTTGTGAGTTGAAATTCATCACTTTCCAATTGAATAATAGTATATGTATGTAACATTTTGATGCAATGAACATTATTAATAATTTATGATAATATTATTATAATATATTGATATGATAATATTTTCAAATGTTATCCATCCTCTATGATAATATTTTTTCATGTTTCCACCCTAGAGAACATGGGATAAAAGAAGTGATATGATAAAAAACTTCTGATATTTTTCGATTCTCTTCTTCTCATGATAAATTTTCAATTAAAGAGCATTTCGCCCGATTGGTCCGAATCCCGAAGTATATAACACTCGGGCCAAGCCCGCATTTCGCCCAAATTAGTCCAAATCCTGCAATCTATATATCATTCGGGCCAAGCCCGCATCACTCACAATTGGTCCAAATCTATTTCAGCCCACAACTAACCTCATTTACGTCAGGCCCGATTGGGAGTTGAGCTCAGATACTCCAACATAAATTCATAATAATAAATTACTCAACTCATAAAACCCATCCAACATTATTTATTTTGAGTGCACATATAAATAGCGGATGTTCTATTCTCTGTGTGACGTGTAGTATATTTCTCATTTTATATACTTACTGTATAAATATATCTAATGTAATTCTAAAAAAAATTCCCTTAGTACAAAAAAGAATTCTTTCACTTTTTTAGTAGTTATTTTTTCAATAACAAAGGGAATCCTCGCTCACTCCTACGAAATTTTCAATAGTTAATTTTTTTTAAATATATATTTTTACATATATATGTATATTCAATAAGTAGAAGAAAAATTGTTTAACGAACGAAAATATTAATAAATTTTTTAGTTCCATTAAAAAGAATTTGATATCAATAATAAAAAGAATGTGTTTTGCTTTTATGGTAGAATTTTAGGTAACAAATACACATATTGTTCATTTGAGCCTAAATCTTCATGGTACACCAACATCAAAATTAAATATTTTTATTTATGGATCTCATGATCATACTCCCCTATGTGGGGTGATGATTTGAAATATTTAAATTTTATCCATTAAGAATAATTATAGTAGCTTTCATTTAGCTAAAAGTCTAGCCCATTTTTTCTTAAAAAAAGATCAACCTATCAATCCTAAACTAAATTTCTTGCTCCCTACTAAAGATCACTTAATAATTTCCACATTCAAAGAAAACATCATCTAACAATTTCCTATTTCCTTAAACTATGAGAGAACAAGTATAAGGCCTAAGTTGACGATGAAGCGCAGCTTAGTTGGTAAGACGATTCTCCTCCAACCAATATGTCGGGGGTTCGAGTCACCACGGGGGTAAATGGGGAACCATTATTGATCCTCTTTGAAAAAAAATATAAGGCCTAAGTTCCTAATCTTGACATGCTCATGCTATACACATAAATTTATGTAGAGATATATACTAAAATATATGGTATAAAATCTAATGTTTGAAACATTCCACCCCTTTAGCATTTATAAGTACCAAAAATTTGCCTTGGATATACATGATTACTTCAAGCAAAAGAAATTGACCTTCATCCCACTAAAAACTAGGAGAAAAATGGGGGGTTTTTCATTTTTAGTGTATGAAATATATGCAATTGGACATACAATATTGGGAATTATAGTGGGGCAAGTAGTTTGAGAAATACATGTCCTTGCATGTGCAGATGGGCTCTAACATGTGGGCATATGACTTAATGGATAAATGCAGTGTTGGAGTTAACTTATATTTTCTTTCATTTAAGTGGTTGATGAGGTTTACAAGTCACAATCCAATAAGCACCCATCATAAACCACTATAACATGTTTTAAACCTAGACCTCCATGTTGGTCTTGTCCCACAAGGTTGTGGAACTTGATCGAGACCTTTATCAGTACAGTTCGATTTTTCGATTACAACTCATATCGACTAATAGTATACGTTAGTATATTATTGAGAAATGAAATATTAATGTCACTATGAGATTATGAAAGTTTGTTATAGAGGGTCTCATGGATCATCAATTGGGTGGAGTTGGGAACCTTGTAACTTGTAATATTTTGGTTTTCAAAATTTCTAAGAAATCAATTTTCAAGAATTGTTTAGGGCAACAAAAAATATAAAATTTATTTT
Organism: Monilaria moniliformis; assembly: GCA_034509125.1. Lineage (NCBI taxonomy): Eukaryota > Viridiplantae > Streptophyta > Magnoliopsida > Caryophyllales > Aizoaceae > Monilaria > Monilaria moniliformis. The sequence continues at coordinate 8,327 of JAYDZE010204536.1, forward strand.
TGAAAATTTACTACACCGCATGTAGATGAATGCACTTTTAGCTGCAAAGTACAATGAATTCTTCTTTTCTTTCTTCGAATGTTAGGATCATTATGTTTTGAGTAATTTTACATATATGTATGGACAAATTCGTGTTTATAGTAAGGCCATCTGGTACCTTATACCACAATAGTCCATACGATATACATAATACATAATTTACTCATTCATATCCAACATGAAAGTGCCAAAATTGATAATCTCTTTAAAAGCACAAGGATTTCAAGACGAAAGCAAAACCAACAAGAAGGAAAAAAGAAATTTGATCGATCTCGGGCACTTTTTAGATTATCGAGGGCTTTGTTCAGGATGGCCCGGACATGTGAGTCCACGCATAAATTATCCAGACGCGTACATCGTATTAACTGATCTATAAAAGTACAAAGAGTTCGATACAAAATCTTAAACAACAAGAATAATTAAAAGAAAAAAGAACCACACCACAATAATAAAAATGGATATATATATATATGTATATATCCCCAAATAAATTATTGTATTGGGCTTCAAATATATACTTTATTGAGCATATAGCATCGCGACATCCTTAATCAAAGGCTACCGTTGGACTTGGCGCCAATAGACAAAAGTTGGGAGCAAATCTCCATGTGGGGAAGTAGCTTTCAAGAGAATAAGGTGGGGCTGGCTAATCACTCACGGCCATGTGTCGGCGGCACCGGTGACACGTGGCACAACCACATTGGTGGATCACCGATTACGCCGGAGTTTACGGTATGCAAGGAAAATAAGAAAAATGAAAAATAAAATAGTATTTATTTATAATTTTTATTTCATTAGTTTGAGAGGGAGAAGAAAAAATTGCATGGATGGTTGGGCCAACTTTGAAAGAATGCAAGTTTGATTTTTGAAGCTAAAGCATGTGCTGCTGTCCTTGCCAAATTTTGGGGTATGATGATATGTCATAATCGTTGATTAAATGAATTCTAAAAATATTATATACGTCTTAAAATATATATATATGTATATTTTTATAAATTTTTCCCCTTGGTTGGATAATTTTCTATTAGCAAATTGAAAATTTCATTCATTAGATGATTCTTGATTTGAATTTAGTGCACAATATGTTAAAAAATGATATGATAAATTACAATTTACCATAAATAAATTTTATACTTTGCAGGCAAATGAAATGAATGTTTCGGCTTTCCGTTTATTATTAAAACCGAGTTTCCATCAACATCATTCGTCTACTACAATATTTAGTCATATCATGTAATTAATTTACTTTTTTATTTCTTAAGGAACAATCAATTATTTAGTAAGCATACAGAATTTTATTTATAAATATGGTATGTTTTGCTAGATTATGTTTAATTGCGTTGACCCAAATAAATTGGTATAGTTTCTAGCGTTGTATATTGATAATAACCGAGATGGGGTCGTGTGGGGTCGACTGACCCCACTATCGGTCTACAAGTACCAAAATTTTGTATTAAATTCGATTATTCGAGTTGTCGTCAGCCTCAAGTTCGAGCTGTCGTCGTACAGAATTGCTCCGCAGTTGGGCTGAGCTGACAAAATTATAAAGAACTTGAGCTGAAATTACAAATATTCGACCTCACGATTAACAATTCATGGATTCGCCGTATGTGTAGGAGATTAACAAATAATACAAATTTTAACAACACTTTACATATATAACAAACAATGTAAAAACAACGTATAAAGCAAGAATATAAACCCCATTTGATTAAATATTAAGTCCACATAGGAAAAATCATAAAGTAGAATAACAAAAAAAAAAAAAAAAAAAAAGGAAAAGCCCCAAACGTAAATATCCATGTAACAGTTGAAAAAGGTTAGAATTTAGGTGAAGATATATAGAAGCATAGAAGGCAACAAAAGCATTGTTGTCACGACCGTTTAATATTTTTGATTAATCCGTTATATATAAGAAGAATTGTCACGCACTACCAAATTTATATAGTCTCTGTCGGTGGATGGATGGATAGTAAATGGTAACCAGAATTAATTTTTCAAAGAAAATTTAATTATTTGGGTCACATGGTAGTTCGAATTTAATGCTTTTAATTATGTTATATTTATTATAACTATAACAAAGAAAATTTGTGAAATCATTTATTATGAGAACACATACAAATTTATTATAATACTTTATCATTTTTTTCCATAAAAGAATCGTGCATCAATTATTAATTAAAAGAATAACTTTTATATATCATAACAATTGTAATAGGTAATACATTTAACCTTCTATACGTTAATTTTTTTTTTTTAAATAACTCTTATAACAAACTTTATTTTCTTGGTTTCGCCAAGTATGTATTTGTATTTTTATATTTCAATATATTTCTATGGAGCAACCAAATTAAAAAAAAAACACACACACACACACACACACATATGCTTCTTTAGTTTTGAATAGAAATTAATATATTAGGAACTAAACTAAATAGATGAAATTTTGACACATATTTTTATATCTTTAATGTTTAATCTCATATATAACCTTTAATGTATAACTTTTGGAGGAAAATTAAACTATATATTAAGAAGCCCTTCTACTCATAATTTTTATATGACTAGATCTTGTAGTTGCATTAACTATTTTGACTAATTTATTGGAAAAAAAAATTCTTGTTAGGCAAACTATAAAAGTACAAGAATTTACTCCCAAAACAAAATGCAAGAAAAAAATTTAAAAAAGCTATAATACCAAAAAACAGGAACCTAGAGAAGCCTTTTGCCCTAGAAGAAATATGATCTAAATTATTAATTGATAGAAAATAATTAATAATGTCAAATTATTCATCATCTTTTTATAAATCTTTAACACAAATTTGTCAAATAATTTGGATTCTCCTTTGATGAAGGGATCGACAAAATCACTTCAAATCTTTTGTAAAGTCAATATCCATAATTATCGATAGGGTTACTTTCCATTGTAATTTTTGTGCAATAATTTAGTGGAGTTAGTCTTTTCCACACAAAAAAATAATAATAAATAAATAAATAAATTACAATAGTAACTTTATTATATTTTATAATTTTAACTATTTACTTTTCCATGCTTTATTTGAACGTGATTTCACATCTAAAGTGATTTATTCTGAGTCAATCACGATTACTACTACCTACTCAAGCTTTCTCACTCCTCCTTTAAAATAATGAAATAATCAGCTCGATTATTAATTAAATCTAAGTCACAAAATAAAAAATTATGGTTTCTGACAATGTATGTGCAAGCTCAAATGATGGTCATTCAATTATTTTTTTCTCAAAAAATGGAAAAAGGAAACAGGCTTCAAACTCAAGATCTCTTTGTAAAAGGGCAGCATTTCTTGAGTAGTTATATGCATGCGGTTGGAAGTGTATATTTTTTTAGGATTGTGTGCTTATTGCACGTACATGGCAACTAATTCCAACCATCACCCAACTTTTAAATTTCCATTTTGAAATTTCAAGAATCAATTTTTTTTGGACTATCGCATAATAATTCTCACAAAATACTGTTAATATAATGACTTTATATAAGAAAAAATAATTGGTGGAGACTGAAGCCCCCTCTTTTTATTGGCTACGGGCCTACACATATATGGGCGAAGGTAAAAAATTAATTTTGAGAAAGCTAAATTGATTTTTTCACCATAAAAGATGCTAAAAATATATATAGTCTAAAACATACAAAATATATAGAAAATGATTCAAATGAAAAAAAAACATTGAGATAGCTGATAAATCAGCCATCTAGGTTCGTATTTCACGAGGATCGAAAGTTCCAAAAATACTAGTGCAGTTATTTTCACTACGAATGCAGTGACTTTATACATTTCATACAGTGTTTTCATGTTTTCAAAAAATGTAGTTCTCACGAAAATCGAAATATATAAAAATAACACCAATATTTCACTATATGTACAACACGTAACAACAAGATGAATTAAAATAAAGATAATAAATAATGTCGTTAGATTTCCAAAGTTTTTTGTATTTATTTAATCACCATTCACCATCACCTTTTTCGAAATATTGGACCAGCATAACTACCAAAACTACCACGGGGCAGGGTAGGGTGGGGTGGGGGTGGAATCTCCGTAAAACCAGTAATCACGAAGGGAGGCCAAGGCATATGGACCCTACTTGTTTAGTTAATTCACGCTATCATGTCCGGCTTTAATCTCCTTTATAAACTCCATTCATTTCCCTCTCTCTTTCCCACTCATCCCTCCTCCATTTCCTTCTCTCTCTAAGTTAAAAACAATGGCATTCTCTTCACTGTCATTCTTGCTCCTCTTGTTTAGCTTCTTGTTCCCTTCTCTCATTGCCTCCTCTCCGGCACTAAAAGACCCTGAATTAGTGGTCCAAGAAGTTCATAGGTACAAACAAAGTTGCATGGCGTACAGCTCTTTATATTTCGTAATGTGTTACTTTTATTATTAATGTTGCATTGGCCTTAGCTAATAATGTGACATTGTTTTTTTTTCAACGCTGCAGGAAATTAAATGCCTCGAGGAGGAAATTGGGGTTCCTATCGTGCAATACGGGGAATCCCATCGACGACTGTTGGCGGTGCGACTCCAATTGGGAGAAGAACCGCCAGAAGCTGGCCGATTGCGCGATTGGGTTCGGCAAGAATGCCATCGGGGGCCGAGACGGCAAGATCTACGTCGTGACGGAGTCCGGCAGCGACGACCCCGTCAACCCCAAGCCAGGGACACTTCGTCACGCCGTCATCCAGGACGAGCCGCTTTGGATCATATTCGCACGTGACATGGTGATCCAATTAAAGGAGGAGTTGATCATGAACTCATTCAAGACCCTTGATGGTAGGGGTGCTAGTGTGCACATTGCCAATGGCCCATGCATCACCATCCAAGGTGTGACCAACATCATCATACACGGCATCCACATACATGACTGCAAGCAAGGCGGGAATGCGATGGTGCGCGACTCCCCACGGCACTATGGGTGGAGGACCATATCCGACGGCGACGGTGTGTCGATCTTCGGTGGGAGTCACGTGTGGGTAGATCATTGCTCCTTGTCCAACTGCAAAGATGGCTTGATCGACGCCATCCATGGGTCCACTGCCATCACCATATCAAACAACTTCATGACTCACCATGATAAAGTCATGCTCTTAGGGCATAGTGACTCATACACACAAGATAAAGGCATGCAAGTCACCATTGCCTTCAACCACTTTGGTGAAGGGCTAGTTCAGAGAATGCCCCGGTTAGTGAAATACGAGATATAACATCGTATTTTGTTCTATTTAATTTTTTGAAATAATTTGACTTAAGTACGTATGTTGTCGTGTCTCGTGCAGATGCAGACATGGATACTTCCATGTGGTGAACAATGACTACACACATTGGGAGATGTATGCCATTGGAGGGAGCGCGGAGCCCACAATTAATAGCCAAGGCAATAGATTTCTTGCACCAAATGATAGGTTCAGCAAAGAGGTGAGGAAGTTATGACATCTTTAAATTAAGTTAACGGCATTATTTAATAGGGCAATTACTAGAGTACACTAATTAATGCGTATACTATTTCTAGTTATTGTGTGCACAAAAAAATTCAAAATCAAATAAAAAAAAGAACCTATCATCTCATAAATTTATGGGGTGGTCTATTATCTTATTATTCAAATTGAATATATATATACTGTATAATATATGTAGCTGTTCTGCAATTTATTTGTCACAATAAAGTATATGTAGATATTGGGTGAGTGAAATAAAGACTTTGTACTATTTCTACTACTCCCCATTAAAGACATTCATACATATAAGTCATTTCAAGTTAGGTTCATTGACAATTTCATTGAATTTGATAAAGGTGACCAAACACGAGGATGCCCCCGAAAGTCAATGGAAGAGTTGGAATTGGAGATCGGAAGGGGATCTAATGTTGAACGGCGCCTATTTCACGCCGTCGGGCGCCGGGGCGTCGTCGAGCTATGCTAAAGCTTCGAGCCTTGGCGCCCGACCCTCGAGCCTAGTCAGCTCGATCACGTCTGGAGCGGGTAGCCTGAATTGTCGGAAGGGATCGCATTGTTGATTGGAAAGGACTATTATGACCTTGTAAACAAGGCTAAATTATTTCATTAAAGCCTTGAGAGTGGAATTCTAGCTCTAAATGATGTTGAAATTTGAAATTTATGCTCTTCTTTAGATTGGCCACGTAATTGGTCCAAGGAGCACTAGGGTTTCCTTTTCTTTTCTTTTCTTTTGATTTTTGTTTTTTACTTTGGTGGATCTTTGTTTCCACCAATCTTTCACTTTCGTTACTTTTTGACTACAACCTCGGCCTGCTCATCCTGAACCATGGGTAGTTCTGTCATTTTACATATGTAATTTGGTTTTTGAGAAAGCAAGTGCTGCAGAGTTGATATATAATACTAAACCCTCCTCTCTCTCTGTCTCTCTCTCTTAAATTGCAGAAACAGAAGACAAATGCTATAAACCAAATATTACCTAAAAACTGATTGAGGTTAAGCTAAAAGATTTGATTCCAATTATATGTGGAATGAACATTCTAAAGCAGTCCAAGATTAATATCGTAATGGTGGGAGTGATATATACAATATTATTTTAATTGAGCTAGAGAGGGAATCAGATACTATGGTATCGATAATGCCAAACATGCACTTACTTCTTCAAATTTAATTATCTCCTTAATTATTTTTTTTATAAAATTTTTGTTTACAATTTTTCGTATTTAGATTTTTATATCTTTGATATTATAAGCGTCACATGATATCTCTCTACTAATATATCTAGCTATTATTAACTACCTATAAGACTAATTAACCCATTGTGTATTTTTTTTATAAATTAAATAAGACTATATGGAGACTCATATGTACATTTGTATGCTACTAGCTGAATTCTCAAAGCACTAAAAACAAAATGAACATTTCAAACTAGGAAATATGTAGCTTTTGACATATATATAACAAAAGGTCCCACTCTTACTCTATAAAATTCTACTAAAAAAGTGATAATAAAGCGAAATTTAGTTGGTAAGACGTTTCTCTTCCAACTAATACATCGAGGGTTAGAGTCATCATGGAGGTAAATGGAGGACCATTATTGATACTCTTTAAAAAAATTGAAAAAAGAAAAAAAAGAAACATAATCCTTATTTAATTGGAAGACCTAATGCTTTTGGGGCCAATGATGTAAAGATTTTCTTTTTGGTATTCAAATATTTAATTGAAATTTGGATTTTTGATGTGACAAAAGGCGCCACATGCACATGGTTTTTGATCTTAATTCTTTGAATGAGGGCAGATAGTAATTGGTTGCAACTGCATTTTTGACAAAAACAATTCTCAATTTCTGTTAAATACTTAGCCTTCAATTGACTTACTTCTATTATTCAATATCATGCATTGATTATATGTCATTTTCATAACTGTTAGCTACAATTAAATTTTGCCCATTTTTCTTGAACTACATGTGAGATCATTTTAAATGTTACATTAATTTAGTGCGTGTGTATTAAAATTAATTCTTATAAGTATGTATATTATATAGACAAAACGATACTTAATTGCTCGAAGATTTAATTACATAATTATAGATAGTTTGGGGAAATACTATATTTGTAGCAATGTTTTAACATTCTTTTTTAAATTATGTCGTTCTTTTTTAATTTTTGATAAAATAATTAATATGCAATGTTTCGACAGTTTTTATTGCAAGAATTTGGGCCCATTAACATTATTGAAATAAATATCGAATGAATATGTACTAATTAATCCAAAACTTACACATAACTTATGATGAAATATGATATTTTCCATATATGTATATTGTGGCGGGTTCAGAACAAAGAAATGGAGGGAGCAAAACAAAATGATAAAAAATTAAATATAACCTTCAATACGTTCCAAGCTTTCATTTCTTTCTACAACACGTTCATCTCTCTCTCTTTCTCTCACTCTTACTCAATCACACTTCTTTTTTTCAGTTTCTTTCCTACAGATACAGTCATACAGATGGATGGGCGACCATATGGCAGTTTTATGGCAATCCTAAGGAAAAATTAGCCGTCAGGGGGGTCGACCGCCCCTTCTCGACCCTCTACATCCGCCATTGTGTGTGTGTGTATATATATATACATGCACAAACTTACACCTTGACATGGCTAGAGTGTAGGTGGATTGAATTAAGTCGAAATTACTATTGATTCTTTAATTACAACGATATGTAATACACTTACTACTACTAGTTAATAAACTAACCTCTCGTTTACTTCATTAAATTGTCAAGGACGAACGCCTTTCCATCAATCGGCGCCTATGATTAATAACAATTAAATCACCCTTTCCAACAACCTAACACAATTATTGAACAATCTTATAACAACTTAATTAGTTTTCCATTACATTCTTTTTTCTCCCATTTTACAATAAACATCATGCCTATACTTGATATACCAATTTTCAATACATAATATTCATTAATGGTGGCAAAACTTAATAAATAAGATCCAAATAGAATAAAAAATCTCATGCCATAAAGAAATATAAGTTAGGATAAATCTGCCGATAAAACGCAAGTTTTTTGTAGTGTATTCTTCACAGCAAATACATAGTGTTTTATCGGAACTTATTCTATATCTAGACTCATTTAAAAGTGAATAGAATTTAAATATAAAAATGGCAACTTAAATAAATAATACACATATAAAAGGAAAATGGAAAAATGCAACCCCCTCTCCAAGGGACTTTTTTTTTTCCCTACACTTTTATTGATCATTTTTGTTTTTGCTCCCTGTGATTTCTTGTTTTATATACACAAATCTTCTCGATCTTTCTTGTTCAATAAACGGGGAAAATATAATATCTAAAGAAATACTAATAATTACTTTTTGTAATATTTTTAAGTGCAATAAAATATTCTTGTAACTTTTTTCAACTTTTCTTTTTTTAATTCTTGAGATATGGTTTAGTGAAATGATTTAACCATGTGAGGTGGTGGAAAAGTAGTTATTAGTTATAAATAGACCCAAAAAAGAAATCACAAAAAGAGTGGTGGTTGATACAAATTATTATTTTAAATCATGCCCATCAATTTCGAATCACGTGAACAACATATATGAATTACAAAACAAATTAACAAAAAAAAAAGTCATAATAAAATTTGATTTCGACTAGTCATATATCAAAAACAAAAATTACTGTAATGAAGTGAGCTGAGTCAGAGTGGGACATAATCATTTCCAACAAGTGAATTCTACGCTTGCATGATTGCAATTTCTCATTGCTTTTTTTTTTTTAAAATAAAAAGACAACAAAACCAATTGAATAGTTTATTTCTCTTCATTAATCTGTCAGTGATCACTGCATGAATTTAGTTCTATGTAAAATACAGAAACTCCAATAGCAAAAATGGAAATGCACTCATAACAGTTTTATTAGTGAATGACACGATTAAATACACGAGTTTTAATATGTAATTGGTCTAGTAAGAAAGAGGAGGAGAAAAAGCAGTTGGAGAGAGAAAAAATGATTGATGTAGTACTGTGAGAAATTTTCTAAAAATATAATAAAACTAATTCTAGTGAACAGATAAAAATGAAAAAACATGATTATTTTTAATGTACAGATAAGTATTATAAATGATATGGTAATATCAAATTATCAAAGTAGGCAAACAAAAATATACAACCAAAATTTTATTTTTTTTGGGAACGAAATCAATTTAATCAGAAAAATATCGACTCCCACTCTAACCCAGTCTTAGAGCTAATATGTGTATATATATGTGCTAAAAATGAGATTTTTTTTTTATATTAGGTACATTGCATTCTTTTTCACTCAAAAGTATATATATTATTCCCCTAAAAAAGGATATATATATATATATATATATATTATTTAATACTCACTCATATGTTACAGCCCAAATAATAGATCAAAGCCCATGTCCGGAAAATAAATAAAAGCCCATTTTACAAATTAATTGCTGCACAGAGATTGTAGCCAAGTTATAAGCTAAAAAATGAATTCTATAAGCAGCCTCCTTTGTTTCTTATAAATTCCATATCTAACAATGTTAAAAAAATAAAAATATTGTTGATATATAATATATTCACATTTATAATCTCCAACCCTTGTCAACTTAAGCCCTCATTGATCTCCAAAAACCAGAAATTTTTTAAAGTTTTCGATCATCGATATTTCACTATCATAAAAACAAGATAAAATTTAAATATTCTAATTTCATTAGTGAAATATTGTGATAGAAGTTACAAGTCATAGGCCGAGATCGGGCTCGGGCTCGGGCTCAATATATGGATATAAATATTTTTTAGGTTGGACTTGGGCATTGGTTTGAACTTGGGAAAAATAACGGGCTTTGTCCATGAAGATGGGCTTAAATACTATTGGGCTTTCCTTTTCTATACAATATGTTGTTTAAACAATCTTCTTTCAACCTAGAAAAAGTAAAGAGGTGATATTCTCAAAAAAATAAATAGAGGATATGGTAGTTTTTTTTATATTGTAAATAGAGTAAATATCACTTTTATCCCAACGTTTGCCACCCGCAATAAATATGGTCCAACGTAATCATAATTGCAAAAAATACCCAATCTTTTCGAAAATTCACGTTTATATCTCAACAAAAAAAATTCGGCGTCCGGATGATGATGTGGTGCATTAGAGTTCAGATGTGGCATTTTTTTACGTGTCCACAATATATGTTGCAGTCATTGTACTCCCAATTCAGGCACCTCTACCTGGATTATCAAACGTAAATGATATTTTTAAATCACACGTTTTTTCTTAAAGAACTCTACATCATATATTGTGGATATGTAAGAAATGTCACATATGAATTTCGGCGTACTCATCTTCATCTAGATACTGAAAATTTCTATTGGAAGACAAATTTAATTTTTTTTAAATGTTAGATACTTTTTTACAATTATACTTATATTGAAACATATATACTGTCGATGATAAATGTTGGAATAATAAATGATATTTACTGTCACAAATAAACATTAGTGATTTTACCCACCAAAAGATAAGCCCATAACAATAATCTTTTCTGCTATCAACCTCACAGTTTTTTAAAAATCATTATTAAATTTTTGAAAAATAATTTTTTTAAATAAAAGTCTACATTAGTAAATCGTTTTCAATTATTATTACTTAAACCAGACATGTGAAATATTAGTGTACCGCTGAAAATAAATTTGAAAATGATGTCGATCAATCAGAGCACAAAAATCTGATAAGATGTCACTTCATATTTTAAAGTTCACAAAAAGAGGGAAATTAAATGAAATGAAAAGGCTAAAAGAAATATCTAATCAATTTTGTTTTTGATATTTATGGCTGGCCACTCCAATGGGCTTTTGACACGTTTCCATTATTTATTGCATCTAAAAAAAGATATTTAATTTCTTAACTTACATCAAAATTAATAACTTTAAATGTAAAAATTCCCTTCAACATTAATATATTAATGAGTAATTTAGTTTTGATGTATTCATGTTATTCAACGTGACATAATATTATTAATGAAAATAATAATCATCTAACTAAAATTAAAACTCTTTAAAATATATTGTACAACGCATCGCTTTAATTTATAAGCTCTTTTAAAACTTTCTGGTATTATTTGAAAATAAAATATTACTTTCCTTAAAAATAAGAGCATCAACGACGCTGAGCACTGATATTATTCATGTGATTTTCAGCACTAACTACCATATTTGAGCACTAACTTCTTAAACACATATACTATTTAAAATTTCGATTTTTGGATTAGAACAAATCACATGACGCGCGGGCAAGCGTGAATCGCACGGTCCCGTGTTCAATGGTTGCAGCGCGTTGAGCACAGCGAAGTGCTTGCCCTAAAATGCTAAGTTCTTTTATGTGAACCCCCCATCAATTAGGAAAATACCAATTATTCTGTGTTTTTGATGGGGAGATACCAACTATTCTAAAAAAGATATTTTGAGAAAAAAAGGAAGATATTTTAGTTTTTGTATTTTAATTATTGTAAAATAACAATATATGTCGGCATTTTTTATTTATTATCACAAAGTGGTTTTGGTTGTGATTAATTCCCAGATATCGACAATAAAACACATCAATAATTTTCGAGCTTCCACCATCATCTGTTACACTTAATCTGTCAATTTTAAGTGGAAGTTGTCACTGTTTCTCACATAAATTTCAAAATCACTGTGTTTATTAGAAGGAGAGGAAATTCGATTTTTCGTAATTCACGGTATAGCGGAATTTAATACGGTATATTGAAAATATGGTAAGGCCATAACTTTATATAGAAAATAAATAAGCATGATCAATTATTCTGGAAAAACAAATAAAATAATACTCCCTCCGTCCCGTTTCAGATGACCCGTTTGGGTTTCGGCACGGTATTTTAGGAGCTTTTAATTATGGAGTTTAAGTGGAGAGAGAATGAGTTGGTGGATGAATTAATGAGGAGAGAGAAATAAGAAGGAAAGAGAAAAAGTTGTTAGTGGAAAAAAGTAAGAGAGATAAAAATAAATCATTTTAATTTTTTTTATCTTGCATTCAAT
>JAYDZE010204647.1:0-20920 GCA_034509125.1 Monilaria moniliformis
GATCGAACGGTTATATGTTATTCTTAGTTCGGCAATAAAGAAACGTTCGGATTTGAATGCAACCCTATATATATATACATATGATTTTTGGATTTTTGGTTTTTCGGATAATTTTATGAAATTTCGGTTTTTTCGGTTTGGAACGGTTTTCATAGTTCGGATTTCGGTTTTTCGGGTAATTCGATTTGGTTCGGTTTAAATTTTTTAAAAAAATCAATTTTTCCGTTTGTTTCGGTTTGGGCAAAAAACCGAACCAAAAACCGAATGCTAATCTCTAGTCAAAAGGAAAAGGAAAGAAAAAGCTAATCTCTTTGAACATTTTATGCAAGAGGATAAAATAATTCAGCTGTTGTCCACAAAATTTAGCCCATTAAATAAGGAAATTTAATCAATCAGAAATCAAATTCGAAGGGTAATTGCAAGTTTGTAACTATCCTAATACGAGTCCTAAAAGCGAAAGGTGCACAAATTTACAAATAATGGGGCCGATGGTGGTTATATAAAACACAATAAAAAGATTAAATAATGTTGGGAGTGATAATATTTAAAACTATAAATGGAAATATTTAGAACCGTTAGATTTTGGTAGTCATATAAAAATGGTAAGTAAAACCTGAGACAGATTTGAATATTATTTGGTTGTTGGGTTCGAGAATATTCTAGATCGCGCGCACGTTCGCGTTTGGTGCGTTCAATATCAAATTTTTTAGAGACCCAATTTTGATTAAATAAGGATAATGTTTGGAATGAGAAACTGTATAATTGCTTAAATGGAGTCCAAACATATTATGCTATGCTTAATTATTACGGGTAGCCGCATTTGACTTTTCGTATATGAAAAAGGAAAACAAGCACTTTTTATTATTTCTACTTCCCATTACAAGCGACTTGTATATTTTATTTTATTGTCTCATTATAAGTTATTTAGTTTATAAAATAAATTTTTTATATATAAAAATTAGTCAATTTTAATAAATCCAACTACTTTATGCACGAAATACAATTTTTTTATTCTATATATTCATTTTATATAGATCATTAGTTACGAGATGAAGAAAGTATGATATAAATAAATTTAGGTGATCTAAAAAAAAGGTCTAGGTGAAATGGTTGTGAGAGTGTATATACATTATAAAGTATGTGGTCATCTCTCGTAATCATTAGCAACTAAGCAAATACCTTTTGTTTTCAGTTATCTAGCTTTAGGAAAAGTTACTTCATCCCACCCTCTTTTGCTAAAAATCGCCCTTAAAAAATTATGAGAATTTATATGATAAGAGGGTGTTTGGTTTGAGTAATAATATATGATTGAAATAATTAATTTAATTGAATGTTTGGATTGTATAATTAGGTTCATGATAGCTAATTAGACTGCACCACTCCAAAGTTAGGTTCCTTTAATTTATTGCACAAAATTACAAAAGAACCTCCACAAATTTTTTTTTTATTGTTTTGTTTGACTGAAATATATGCATTTTTGTATCATTATAAAAAATTCTAATTTTTCTACTTTTTTGTATTTTAGTCATAATCTTGTTTTATCATACACCACAATCAATAAATAAATCCAAACACAAAATTAAATAATTCAAATAATCTAATCGTATTCTATCATTTCACTCCTATCAATCTCGTCCACCAAACCAACCAAACGCCTCTGAAAGGGTATAGGTATACGATTTTATACGGATCCCAATTAACATGCCCAATGGGATGCAAATCAAATGACTAAACTATCACTTAAAATTTAAACAAAATAAAAATATAATGGAAATATCAAATTCTGTATAAATTAGATACTTTTATAACAGTTATAGATTGTTGAAATTACGTTTCCATTTTCTTGGTTTTGTTAAGGTTGTTCCCTCTTTTCATTTCATATTTTACTACAGCATTCTTAGTCTAAGGACATGAAAGTGACTTCAAGAGCAAAACGCAAGGGGTTAATAATTTTAAACTACTTTTAAAATGTTGGCATTCGCAATGTCAAATACTATAGGCTACACAATCTCTTCCATCTGCCAACAAAAATCTCCAATACAGGGGAAAAAGGGGTGGTACAAGAAAATTATGGACAATTGAATATCAGCTGTAACCTAAAAAGATTCTTGGATTCGCAAACAAGTCACTACTTTGACTAAAGTTTCATATAATTCAAAGCAGTGTCCCATATAAAAAGTACAATTCAATCGAATAATGACAGTCACAATCTTATAAACGGAGATGATTAATTGCTCAGAACTCGTCAATACACAATCTCTAATCGGGTGAAAACGAGAAAGAAGGGAACATCTCAGCTAGAACAATTTTCAGGAAACAAGATCAAGGGAGAGAGAGAGAGAGAGAGAGGGTTATGGACAAACAAATTTTTGGAGAATTGTATATTGCTATGACCAAAAAACACATCTCGAAGATTTTGTGTTTTCTACTAAAACCATAAATTTAACAAAGGTTCTTCATCGGACTTTTAGCAGTATCACTCGCTCTCAAAGGTTGATCACTGTGGCTCATCATCGCCCAATTCTTCACCCAGACCGCGTGCAATTCTGTAATATAGAATACCCATTGTCGCCATGCACGCCCTGTGCAAAACAAGAAAAAGCTTGTAATTTAATTTTATGCTCATAACTGAACCAAGCAATCAACTGCATGTGTCTCCAGACTCTCCCCTAACACGCCAGGAAAAAAAAAGAAAAAAAAAAGAAAAAAAAAAACAATTGGCTAAAATTTGAAAACAATCTGCCAATCTTATTGACCAAGCTACCGAACTAACATTCCTAAAAAAAGCTTACCATATCTGTTAACTAAAATATGCAAAGAATTATAGATGCATTTTTTCATATAAATTTTCAGAACCAAAAAACATATGGATGTAATAATATCTTACATGATGGCTATAATTAAGAGCAATTTCCTTGGGTCCATTCGTGAAGTCTTGTGGTGCCTTGCACGGCGTTCTGGGGCATCATCCCCATGAGATGCATCTTTCCTTGGTGGCGCAGTCACTGGTAGAGTAGGCAATGCACTAGACCAGAAAGGCAGCAATGACCTGAGGAACTTGTGGCGAAATGAACCTACATATCATAACTCAACACGCCTGGTTTAGCAATGTGGAATAGAGGATATCATAAGTTGCACCCGGACGAAACTAACCTGATCTTACGCTCAAGGATAAAACATATTATCAAATATATCCAAACATGGACAATCAAACTAGATGTGAGGTGAAAACTAGTGTATATGTAAAAGTCAGAAAACGTTTACCTATGCAAACTTTTTTTATTGTTTCATTTCACTGAACCTAATTGGAACCCTTGATTTAGTGTAGAAATCCATGTCCAAAAGCCTTGGGATATGAAAAATCATTAAGTAACCAGGTAGCATGTTTAATTCTTGCTTTCAGTTCCAGTTATAGTAGAATGAAAACTGAACAAATTAACACCTTCACATATAAACAGTGTTTGTAAAAGGCAGGAGTATCCAACCAAAATGGCTTCATTTAGGAAAGCATATGTTGGATCTTGAGGTTGACAAGGAAGGTGTTGAGCCAGGGTGAGAATGTTATGCAGCAGGGCTCTGGGGCTGGTCCAAGTTGCATGGATGAGCAGGTTTGCATGGCCTTAGGGTTGGCATAAGGATCTCCTATTTAGTTATTTCCCATTCTATTGCTTTGTATTTTAGTCGAATATCTTAGCATTTTAAATAGCTTCGAAGCTAGGGCTTGTTCAGTTCTAGATGCAGAAAGCAAGGGTTCGCACCACTCCTAAGGTGTATTGATACATAAGCATGTATACATGTGTAAGAGCCAAATTGATCAGTAGTCTTGTTCAAGCCTTTCAGATTTGGGCCACACCAATATACGACTACAGTATGATTCATCAAATCCAGTAGATCAAGAAAACCCTAGAGCCTAGAATATAAAGTGACCGCCAAAAAGTGCAGGAGTTCACTTGTGATTTCCATGTTGTCAGAGCAATGATACCGAAAGGCAGTAGAGAAATAAGACATTAAGATAGCAGTAAATAACTTCAACACACCTCTTCGAGAGTACTTTTTCATATTTGCGTCTTCATCATCGGCGTAGTATGGAACTTCTGAGTTTTGTCTCTCCACTTGCATAGCACTCTTTCGTGTGGTTGCACCAGGCTGGGAAAAAAAACGTATGAGAAACCCTAAACCAGAACAGATGCAAACCACACAAAACATGGAAGTGAAGAGCGAAAGCTACAAAACAATTAAGACATAAAAATATCTTACACCAGTAGGACTTGTGTTTTTCATAAAGTCGGGCTCATGATTGGGTAAAGATGACGTCCCAGAGCCATATCCATCTATCTCCAAAATGTCTAGATTTGCAGGTCCTGCAGTAGAAGCTGCAGTTTTATCAACTGTACCAGAGGCGTGTACCAAGGGTTCGGAAGCAAATGCAGCTGGAGGACTACGGGATTCTGCTCCCTGCAACGGTACTGGGTGGTTTCCAAATACATTCTTCTCCAAACCAGTCTGCAAGAGAGGTCATGTATATCAGATGTGAGAAGATCGTACATAAAAAGAAGAATGAAAGTTCCCAACTGATTTATATGCACAAAGTTCAGTAAACCCACTATGCAAAAGAACAATTACAAGGAAGAAGAGAGCACCGTAGAAAATTGAACCAAATTCTATAAAAATAATAAAATAAGCAATCAAAAGATTCATAAACAGTAAACACACATTATAACAGTGGCCGCAAAAGAAACTGCAACCCATTGCTGTGTTACACAATGCAGGACAATAGATCATCTAGAATGCATGAGCTGTGGCTTTTGTAAAGAGAGACAGACACCGCCAAAGTAAAAAAAGAAACTACCTTCTCTAAAATAGATATGAGATATAGCAGTTTAAGTAACAAAATTATGCACATAAAAAAATAGAACAATGACTATACAACCTGCATAATTGCTTCTTTCAACTTTGAATGAAGGCGTGATCCTGAATCTTTCACACTTTTCGGAGGCCATATCTGCAAAAAGTTGAGCATCAGTCGTGAAACAGTATCATGGTATAAAAGGAGATACCTACAAACAATCTAAGAGGTAAAGATCCTATGGACTAAGTTCAGGAAAAAACATGCACCAGAGATTATCATAGCTAGCATAGCAAAACCTGAGATTCCATCCAAAAACCAGTAACATGAAGTAAAATACTCCTACCCAAGGTTCTCTAGAGTTAGATAAACATTTTTCATTTTTTCAAGTTACTTTGTCAGTATATGAATTACATAAAACCTAGTTTCCAATATTAAGATCGCGACACTCCCTACATACCATGTGCTAAATCTATGGTCTTGATTAGATAAACAGTGACAAGAAGGTGTTGGTAGAGTAATCTAACCAAATGGGTTATGGGTCCCAACACAATAGTCTCTTCCATTCCTGTTTACCCAGTGGATCTTAATGTAAAAGGTAATAATTGTAAACAAACAAAAAACTCTTAATATTTAACAGGATTTCTAAAGTCAGTAATCTCATCCTCAAAACATAAAACCTCCCAACCCCTGACAAAACATACCCTTTTTCTTGGAAATTTTATAACACCATAAAATTGTCAAAAGAAAAGCAAAAAGGCGAGAGTTTCCATGAGCCGAACATACCGGTGTAGAACAGACTGGGCAGACATATCCAGCAGGAGCTGTTTGCGGAGGAAAACTTTTAACATGTGAAACTAAACAATTTGAATGTATCACATCTGCATATTTCAAGCATTGAGTTAGATGCATAACTAGCCATAACAATTTTCTCTTTGAAACTATTTGAATACGAATATACATAAGCATGAAGACATACGCAAACAGCCCAATCGAGCAGTTTGAGGGTCTGTCCCTTCTGCAAGCTCAGCTTGACAATGGCAGCATTTAGGAGGCCAATCATACTCTCCATCAATTACCCACTCTGAGTAAGTACGCACCTAAATGCGATAACATGTTTGTTTTATACAGGCCCTACTTGTCCAAGAATGAATTTTGATGAATTGTTATTAATCATACCACACAGATTTGGTGTTCCGGAAAGCATATACATTCCCCACAGACCGGCACCTTGTGGACGAAGCAATACAACTTAGTCGCCTAAAACGAAATAGTTAAAATTCATCAGCTTTCCACAATATCGGGAACACAAAACAAATACCATCAGCCAGCCTTTCCCATATAGCACAAATTCATCGAAGCACTAGATTCCACCGCCTATCATTAAATCAATAACGAAAAAAGGCAAGCTCAAATCTACTAAGCTATAGTCGATCGCAAATCACAATCTAAATTAAAAATCGAACAAATTCCTGTTTCGGGGTGGGGGGGGGGGGGAATGGCGACTGCGAGCACGATCGGATCTAAAACTACCACCGATTGTAAATTAGATTACACAGAGAATTGAACCAATCATTACATAAATTACATGTAAGACAAACCAGTGTATTATCCCACATACCTTGCGGCATTTGCAGACCACCATGCTGGGTAGAACGAACACAAAACCAGATCGAAATTGAGATTACAGGGTTTTTGGTGATTTTTTTTTTTTTTGGTAGAAATTGCAGTGACAGTATTAGCAAGTTTATAAAATGAAATCTAATGCATCGTGTCGGAGAATTCTTGATTTATTTTTGGTTCGGAATCGTGGACAAAACTCTCTTAATTTACTTCGTACTTTGCATTTATTTACTTATTTATCCTTTTCATGCTTAGCATCGTGGACAAACCTTTCTTAATTATTCATAATCACTATTTATTTATTTACTTATTTATTTATTGAGATAATTGTCATTTAAATTATAACAGTCAATTCCGTAACTTTTTAAATTGTAACATAAAATCATAACTTTTACATTTTCTCAATTATCTTATATATCAAAATTCCAGTGAAATTGACGGTGACGTGTCGGCCGGAATTTCCGACGTGGATAAAACGTCCGTTCTTCAAAATGATGTCGTTGAGATAATTGCCATTTAAACATAATTTTGTCGTTGAATTCGGCCGACACGTCACCTCTAATTTACCGAAATTTTGATCTGTGAGATAACTGAGAAAATGTCAAAAATTATGATTTTATGTTACAATTTCAAAAGTTATGGGATTGACCAGAAAACAACGAAAAGTTATGATTTAAATGATAATTATCCCTTATTTATTTATTTATTTATTTATTATTTTCATGCTCTTTTAGCCAATTATTGGACATGTTCATTTTGTGCGATATCAATCCCGCGTATTAGTGGAGTATAAAAAATAGATTATAATTTTTCCAAAACATCATACTATTAAATTAGGCTTCGATATTTGATTTGGTGATATTATAGTCAATAATAGCTTAAACATATTCATAGATACTTGTGTCAGGCCTTCTAAGGGCCATTTCCACATACTTGAACGAAAACAACAAACCGTTCAAGTATGTCAAGACTTAGGAGAATGTTTGCTTTTACGAAAAATGGGCGGCCAATGGGTCAGCCGGACCGAAACGTACAAAGCACATAACAGACGGACAATTCAATACGAGCGAAGATACTAAAGCCGATGAGCCGCTCCATTGGCCAGAAGGCGGCAAAACGGAAGGGAAAAATGACAAGACAACATCCTCAACGACCACTGCAGCATCAGAGGAGATTGGCAAGGTCCAATCCTTATTAGATAACACCACCCATGCCGCCTTGCTCAAGTTGTTCTTCGAAGCCAATGCTTTTAACACGTCTAAAATATTGGAGGAACAACTTGAGAACCACCGTCGCCTTCTTCACAATTTCAAGGACAAATTGAGCTATATTTTGGATTTAATTTATATAATTTTACTGCTTTCAATAATATAATTTAGGATTTTAGTTTATGTAATTTTATTATTTTCAATTATGTAATTTATATTTTTTTATTAACAAAATTAAAATTTTAATTATATTATTTAAATTAATTCAATTTAAATTATGAAATTGATAAATAATATGAATTATCAAAGAATAAAAAGATGAATAATATCGCATTTTCTCATTAGGAGCCAAACCTAAAACTGGTTTATAAACGGATTCACGGCTTTGTTTCCTAGATTTGAATTTGAATTCCCTTTTCCTCCGCCTTTCTCTCCTCTTTATCTCTCTCTCTCCCACTCTCACTCGCTCTAAATCATCAATCAATCATCAGATCACCTTCACGCTTCACCTCTCTTACTTCGCCTCTCTCTCCGCCGAACCCTCACTTACTCCACGCACAAGGCACTGCAAATTGCGGTAATCATGGCGGTGGCGCCATCACCGTCGACGGGAAGGGAGCTATTGAGCCCCCCGACCGACGGAATTTCCAACCTCCGGTTCTCCAACCACAGTGACCACCTCCTTGTTTCCTCATGGGATAAGGTTATTAGTTTATTGTATTAAGCTTAGAATGCAAAGTCTCGATTTCTAATTTTGAATTTCTCCGTTCTGATATCTTGATTTAAATTGTTTTTCCTTCACTTTTTCTGGCTGGTTATCAGAGTGTCCGGTTGTATGATGCTAGTGCCAATGCACTCAGAGGGGAGTTTATGCACGGCGGCGCTGTACTAGATTGTTGCTTCCATGATGATACTTCAGGGTTCAGTGCTTCTGCTGATCATACTGTTAGAAGGTGATTTTTCCAGATTTATTCTGATTCACATAGTTATCCTTTTAGACAAGCTTTTTTGGTAATTAGTTCTCAACTGGTTTATTATTTTGTTTTAGTTCATTGGCAGGATTTATTAGTTTAATTGATTTTAGTTCCATGGAAGGATTGATAGTGTGATGGATCTTAGTTCCTCTTGATTTTTTGCTTGCTGTTGATTTATGTGGCTACTGGTGGTTGTTATTCTCCAGGCTCGTGTTCAACTACAACAGGGAGGATGTTTTGGGGCGGCACGATGGACCTGTCCGATGTGTTGAATACTCCTACGCAACTGGTTGGTCTTTCATCAAAATCTTTTGTTATTTCTTTGTCTGTAGCTAAAGCTATAACTTTCTCTGAGAGTAATGTATTCTAAAGAATTCCTTAAATAACGACTTTTTTTTGCAGCAAAAGTGATTTTAATTATTTGTGGTGCACGTTTAGCCTGAACTGATCATGTGAGGAGTGAGAAAATTTTACAGCATGTATGCTCCTATAGTTGTTAAGACTATGTACACATAAAAGGCCTACTATTTTTATCCCTTGTTCAGTGCATTTGAAATGATACTTGAGCAAAATAATATTACTTTCTTTCTTATCCAAATTCCAGAACTTGCATGTCAACATAGTCTGTTGCCTATATGCTTTTTAAAATTTTGAAATCTTGTTCCTTTGATTCAAGTTGCTGTAATTCAGTTCAGTTATCCATCGGACCATTGCCTACACTTCTAAGCTTGTTATAAACTTTTGAATTTTATTGAATTTTGTGATAGCCAAATAGGCACTTATTTGGCTACTTGGTATCCACACATGCTCTAGGTTGTAGAAGTCCATTCTCAAATTTGAACAAGCTATAAGTGCAGAAGTCAGAAAGTTGAATACTTAAAAATAGAAGTCTCTTTGTGAATTATCCAATACTCAACTTCAGCTTGGTTCACTGCAGATGCATGGAGCTATTGATAGTTCTATCTCTTTTATGCTTATACATTATCTTCTTTTAGGTCAAGTAATCACGGGTAGCTGGGACAAAACCTTGAAGTGCTGGGATCCAAGAAGTTCCAGTGGCCAGGATCGCTCTCTTGTTGGAACATATACTCAACCTGAGCGTGTATATTCTATGTCTCTTGTGGGCAACCGCTTAGTGGTTGCTACTGCTGGAAGGCATGTAAATGTGTATGATCTTCGGAACATGTCTCAACCTGAACAACGGAGGGAATCTTCTTTGAAATACCAAACAAGATGTGTCCGATGTTATCCAAATGGGACAGGTGCTGCTTTCTCAACTTACTATTCGTCATAGATTGCTGTGGAGTAAAACGAATTATTGTTCCAGAGCTTTTTAGCTTTCATGACCAGTTGTTAAGGAGATTGAATTCCTTGATATAGAAATATCAAATAATATTAGTGTCTGTTGGTTAATGGTTGCTAATGAGTCGTGAAAACTCTGATATATTTCAACAATGGAATTAAGCTGCTTGGTATAGACCCGAAACAGAAAATAGTTCAACTAAGATTTTCTACATTAAGTTAGTAGATAATACTCTATTTGGAAACTGTCATCTCATAACTGTTCTTTCTGATTATAAGTTTAAGATTTTCAGGTTATGCTCTTAGCTCTGTTGAAGGGCGAGTAGCCATGGAGTTTTTCGATCTCTCAGAGGCAGGCCAATCTAAAAAGTATGTATCAAATGCCCCATATTTGAGGATGTAGAAATATGAACAAACTTCTTGAAGAAACTACATGACTAAATAACTCTGGGAGGAAACTTCTATTTTAATTTTCTTTTGTTGTCTACCTTGTATCATTTTGCCATTATCTTTATAGTAGTTGTAGAACAAATAACCAAGTTGCTTAATTTTTCTGCAAGACTAACTATAAACCAGTCTGTTGGGACTTTTTATTTTTATTTTAAAAAAAAAAAACTTGGTAGGGTGTAATAACCTTTATAGAAGTGTCACTTAGCTGCAGAATCCGGTTCCGAACTTCCGAAACAACTTGGGTGAAAGAGGGTTCTACTGGGAAACCATGATTTTAACTGTTCCATAATTTCCTTGTTAATTTTCTCATCTGCAGGTATGCATTCAAGTGCCACAGGAAGTCTGAAGCAGGAAGAGATATTGTATACCCTGTGAATGCCATTGCGTTTCACCCTATGTAAGTCGCTCTCGCGCGTGCACGCTCGCTCGCTCTCTAAATATTTAATTTGTGGTCCTGGATCATTATATCTTACTTCATCATATTCTTAATTTGGCTGAGGCTCCTGGATCAGTATATCTTACTTCATCATATTCTTAACTTGGCTGAGACTGTTATTAAAGTTAAATTTTAGAAAGAATAGAATATAGGAGTAGAAACTGCTGTCATCATGCACTGTATAGTAGGAGAAGGGCAAGCATACATGTAGAACAAAATTAGAGTTTCACCAATGTAGTGTTGCGGTTCTATAAGAGCACTTTGTATTGGTCAATCTGTATAGTACTGTACATATCAGATCTGTCTTCCTGGGATGTTTGACTAGTCATGAATTAAGGTAATTGTTGGTGTATCTAACTTGGCTTCATAGTATTTCTTACTTGATAACGCTGCATGTAGCTATGGTACCTTTGCTACTGGAGGTTGTGATGGTTATGTTAACATGTGGGATGGAAACAACAAGAAGAGGCTGTATCAGGTAAAAGACGCTAAATCTAATTTTTTTACATTAATTGCTGTTTTTCAAAGGCGTTATTACTAAGTTGCTCTTATCCGCTGCTATTTGCTTACATTGTGAAGTACACAAAGTATCCGACAAGTATTGCAGCATTGTCCTTTAGCAGAGATGGTAGACTGCTGGCTGTTGCATCCAGTTACACATACGAAGAAGGAGATAAACCGTGAGAACCCTCCCTCCCTCTCTCTCTCTCTCTCTCTCTCTCTCTCTCTCTCTCTGTTCCAACTTCCAATAAATTCTAATTTCTTACTCTGATCACTTTTGCAGCCATGAGCCAGATGCCATATATGTCCGCAGTGTGAATGAAGTAGAAGTCAAGCCGAAGCCAAAAATGCTTCCCAACCCTGCTTCCTGAGTTAGGCAAGACAGAAGTTGCTTGTGCTGTTTCGTGAGCCAGTATTATTTTTTAAATTTAGTTGTGATCGAGCACCTTATTTAAAATCATTTACTCATTGATGACTAGTTTTAATGGGACGATTATGTCTGATATTGTAGTGTGCTTCGAATACAATTTAACAAGTGATTTAGTAAAAACTAAAGCATGCTGCTGCAGCAGCAATTTGTCTCACCCCCCCCCCCCATATTCCCTAACTTGACCCCATTGCTAAAAAGATTTAGTTTAAATTGACATCTACGACGGGAGTAAATTAAGACATGTTAACGATATGCTAACATTTTGAGAAATCTAAATACACGATTTGCTTCACAGAAAACCAAACAAAAGATGCCCCACTTCAAGTGCTGCAAATGATTATAGGCAAAATTGCAATGGACATTGTTCAGCTAGAAACACTTCTTTCGAACAACATTTGATTACAGTGGTTGCATCTTATATTTCATGTGAGTTTCTTTTTCTCTTTTTTCTTCGATTCAGTATACAATAGTTAAAAGGATGAGCACTAAAGCACTAATACTCGTGCATAGCCATGCTTAAGGTTTTAGCTTTAATGGACTGCCTGATTATAGCATGATCGACCAATATGGTAAATAAGTGACTTATGCTTTTCCTGAAGTACAAGCAATATCCAAATGGCCAGCATCATCATCAAGAGAGGTAGTTCCAGAATAGCAAGGGCATGCCAACCTTGCCACAAAAATCTCACAAGTTACCTAAAACCTGAAGGAGCTGCTTGAGGACCAGCTCCAGCTCTTCTCATTGCTTTCGACTGTGCCAGCAGTTCTTCGTAATTCTGACAAAGGAGATCATTGTTAGAATAAATGGTGTGTTTTTGAGAGCATACAGCGGCAGTCAGAAACTACGCACACCAAAAACTAAAACTAAAATAAAATGATGAGTTATGAATGTTACCCGTTTCTCAAAGGCGGAATCTTGAGAAGTAATGATCTTGTCAGCAATGCCATAATCAATGGCCTCCTGCGCTTGGAAATATTTTGGGCGTTGAATGTCCTTCTCAATCTCCTCCTTTGGTTTTCCTATTCCTTTGGCTAAGAGTTCGAGGTAATATTCTGTGTTTGCTTCTAGTTCTTTTGCCTGAGGCAACATACAAGACTTGTGCTTAAGCATGCAATAAACTATCACAGAGAGAGAGAGAGAGACCTTAATCCACATGTCAATGACGGCTCCGCTTGATCTATTTACTTTTGGAAGGTACAGTTTTGCTGCAGCAAGAAGCAAGACCGTAAAAACCAAAAAGCCACACAAGTTTACGATTAACATGAAATCTACAGGTCATCAAAGAACCGAATAGTTCAACTATTATCGCCAATTCAGTAAGAAAAGCACACAAGCAGTTTCCTATGACATTGCCATTGTATCCTAAATGATATAAATTGAAATGTTTGCCAAACCAGCAGGATCCAAATAACCAAGAAACGAACCTACAAAGCAGAAAAGCTCATGTGGTTAATCAGTAGCAACACAGAGTAGCCTGTTCTTCCTCTTAATGGTTGAGGGTTATAAGGTTGGCCCCGGGCCCCCAGGCAAAGATAAAAAAGCAAGCCAATATTTTCAGAATTTTCTCGAGCACAAACATCTAGAGGAAATTGGGTTGTTAAAGTATGAAATAATTCATATGTTGATATAAAAGGAGCTAGCTTCATAGATAATCAAGCATTAGGGACTTCAAAATACACCGAAGATAAATCATTCACTTCATCAATCTATCAGCTCACACTATATATCCTATGGTTATGGCACCTTAGATAACATCATAACCTAGCCAACTAAGCCTGCCAACCATCATCTGGTTGTGATTCCTATTGCTAAATTCAGTACAACATCAGCTGGTGCGGTTGTCCCTGGATAGCCAAGAGCATGAGAGATAAGCTTATGAAGAACTACCCCAGAAAAGTAATAATAATAAAAAAATTCTTTGACACAAAGCACCATTACTATCATAATATGAAATTTAAATATCTCAACGTAAAGCAGAGTGATATATACAGGTCATATCTTACTGGATGAGTTCGGCTGTAACCCGCGATAGCCTTTTGCTCCAAGAGAAAGAAGCATTGCTGCTTGTCCGTACGCCATTCCACAATTTACAGTGTACACATCTGCTTTGCAATACTAATGACAAAAAAGTTGGACAAAAATGTCAAATGCCAGACACCAACAAAACAATTAAAAGAGGCCGAGTCTCCACAGTTGGATCTCAAAGCTTACTGTCAAGTCATAAACTTAAGTCAGTATTTCTAATCAGGATCTTACAGCCATAGTGTCAGCAATTGCATAAGCCTCAGTTTCAGATCCAACAGTCTCCATCTTCTCATTCTGGGAAAACAAACAAGGCCAGAAGAGAAAAATGTAAGATATAAAAATACAAAAAATAATACTATATACTATTTTATACGAGACAATTGGATGTGTGCACACATGTACAACAAACAAATAATATCAGGTGATTATTGATTACCTGGGTGCCAGATGAGTTGATATACAGATATATTGGCTTTGTTGGGCTGTCATAATCCAACCACATAAATTGAGCAACAAGAAGCTCGGTCACAGCTGGTACAATCTGCAACAGACAGAATCAAACCGTAAGAATAAAGAAATGTGACTTTGAAAGAATCAAGTCTACAAGCCAATAAAGTAAGAGCTCCACTACCGGCATCCCCAGATAGACTATCCGGGCATCCAAAAGCAAAGATGGCAAATCAGGAG
Organism: Monilaria moniliformis; assembly: GCA_034509125.1. Classification (NCBI taxonomy): domain Eukaryota; kingdom Viridiplantae; phylum Streptophyta; class Magnoliopsida; order Caryophyllales; family Aizoaceae; genus Monilaria; species Monilaria moniliformis. The sequence continues at coordinate 14,484 of JAYDZE010204647.1, forward strand.
GAGCAGTTCTAGGCCTTCCATATCCTCTCGCCCCTCCACGGTACATGCTTACACTCATGCTATACTTAGAGGGCCCTCTTTCATTCATGCCAGTTGTGCTCCACATTCCACCATTATTCAAGTAATTGCAGGCTGATGAAATGCTTTCCTGAATAAACAAAAAGTAAATCAGCATTCTCTTGGGGAAAGATTCCTCAAGATGGAAAAACTGTTTCTTCATACCATCTAATCACGATGCTTGCAAATTGCAGCCATATGACGCAGTACATCAATAAGAAAAAGGAAAGGAAGGAGGTATCACCCAATTTCCAGACTAGGGCTTGGGGTTATTAAATGCAATCAGGAGACATAAATATACATACATATATGATATTACGAACACACACAAAGGTTTGTACCTCTGTGACTTTTTCTGACTGTCGACGGACAGGGTTATCTTCTGTCATGAACATATCCATCTGCGATGGTGAAAGGCCATATAGATACTGAGGTGCATTCTCGTAATTTTTCATCACTACAAAAGAGATGGTACCTCAGTTACATGCTGCATAACTCTTGACACATTTTGATGCAAGATAAAAGTTTGTTCGTCAAAGCATAAATGATGAAAGAAGTCAAAGAAAAGAACTCAACCAAAAATAATGCACAGTACTGTAGTACTACATATAGACCAAGAGAGAAACATGACCCAATGTGTCTGGTCATTATTGTCTTAACATCTCAAAGTTTCATTTAACCAATCGACTAATCACAAGTTACTACCTGAATGCTAAATTCAAATCAAAACTAACCAGTAATGGAAATGTTAGTAACTTATTCGGAGAGCACACTCTGCTCTACTATCTCAAGGTCTGAACTCTATGGAATCACTCTTTACACTTAGAAATCAAACTTATCCTCAATATATTATATCTCAAATGAAAATAACCACAGATGAGCTCATCAAATAGCGCAATTGCTGCTCAGAGGACCTAGCTATAAATAACTTCCTTCTCAGAATAGGCTTCCGCAGCAACCAGATAGCATTGACACTGTTAGCAACATCTTATCTCATGTTGAATAACTTGCCATTATCCAATTGGAAGGCTAATACATTTAATTAAGGTTGTATCACGTATATTGTCTACATCATCTTCTGTTCCTACTTAACTTTATTAGCAGTTGCAATTTGGAGGAAGCTTAGAGCACGATGCATGAGGAAAAAGAAAAGGGGGAAAAATCTGTAAGCAATCAGCTACTTTCTAGTTTTCTCACGCTAAATACAAACTCTTCTTTACACACACAAAATCTTCACAATATACGCTAGTTCTTCTCCGCCAAAAATACAAAGACAAGCCTCCGAATTGAAAAAACCCCCAAAATCTCCAACGAGCAAGGATTACAAATTAACCTCCCACAAAAGCTAACAAGCAAACAAATACGCCAGAATTTATTTATTTTTTAAAAAGAATGAAAAGGAGCTGAGAGAAGAGCATCACATACACCCATCTTTGAGATTTTCCTCACGAAACTGTTTGGGTATATGGTCGAGAGATTTCCGAGCTACCGGAGCCTTGAATCCACATCTCCGAAAGGCGCTTTTACGGGTCTTAGCTGCGAATATGACCTTGGGGTTCTGCAGAAAAGCAAAGCTCGCGGCCAGCTCGCGGTTATCTAAGGTAGTTGTGGATGAGAGTGGCGAGAGTAGGAGAGAAGAAGACGCCATTGAAATTGCGAAATGAAGACAAGAGTGCGAGAAAATGATTTTTTTGATGCCAATTAATGCAAGGTTTTTCCCCAGTTTAAAAAATATCAAGCCTCAATTTTGTCAACCGATATTAACTAATTATTGGGCTTAATTTGCCTGTTTGTTTGGGCTGAGATTGTTCAGTAATAATCATTGGGCTCAATTTCTCATTTTATCGGCCCAAGTTTGTACGTTTAGAGAAATAATACTATAAGGCGGAAAACGGGGGAAATATATAAGAGGCCATTTGGTAGATAAGTTAGGCGAACTCATGTTATCATAGGAGGTATGATTAGCTATCTCACCAATTTTGTGGATTGCACTAATCATCTATTTTCATCATAATCAATCATAATATAAGACATGTGAAACCATGACTTAATAAAAGCTTTCACTTTACACATCCAAACATAAAATCAAGAATTCCATCATTTTAGTCAATGCCCAATAATTATGTGAGCCCAGCAACCCGTAATGTGGCCAAGAAATTAAGTGCAAAAATTTGAAAATTTACAAAAAAAAAAGTTAGATTTTTACAATAACTTAACCCTATTATATATTAACAAATTCTTTTGGTGATGTGATAAATAATGCTATATAACTTGTTTTTATAAGAATTTACATATGAAATTGTTTTTAAATAGACTGTCATGTGTCACCTTTGAGAAATATGCCAATGACAATTATGGGAACTAACAAGAATGATAGAGATTTCTTTATTTAATATGTAACAAGAAATTTCTACAAGCAAAATCGACTGGCTAGTCAAATTCCTTGACACTTACAATTATGTATACAATGCAATAGTAGGTATTACACAAAGTGAATAAAGTGTATTTGGTGGCGATTAATACATTTATGCATCGAGAATACATACGTATTTTTTTGGGCAAAATCTAGAATTAAGAATACATAATTTTAAAAATATTTTATCATAAATATGGATAGAGTTAAGAGTGAGAGTCTTGCGTAGTAAAGAAAAGTCCCACACCTAGGTACTGGAAAGAAACATAAGATATGAACTACAGTGCAATCCAATATTATAGATTTAACAAACACAATACACGTGCAAAACAGGAGAGAACAGTGGAAAACATGAGGGAAATTAAGCTTGCACACTAGATAAGGAAACCTTAGTACCACTCTGCTGGGCACCATCATCATCGGCAGCAGCTTCCGTGGTGTCATCAGCATCCTGCTCATCCTCAGCTGCAGCATCAACATCCTGCTCCTCCTCAGCAGCAGCATCAACGTCCTGCTCCTGCTCATCCTCAGCAGCAGCATCACCTTCCGCCGCCTCAAAATCCAGCGGTTGTAATTTCTCGCCAATTTGGTCCTCACACTGAGCTGCGTTTCTCTTGGAAGTGATGTTGCTCCCGCGCCCAGCTCTAGCGTTATTGCGGCCATTCTTCCCTCTCTTGTGCCCATCGTTTCCCTTTTGTGGAATAATCGAGCTCAATATTACTTGGTTATCGTACTCTTGCGAGATGCTCTCATCCGCCATTCCCTGCTCCCCAAACAAACTAACTGTATCGAGGGCCGAGCTCATTGCTTTTATATTCTTAGGCGCATCACTCCCCGTGAGTAACGACGGCACTGGACTCTTGTGATACACACCACTCATTGCCTTTGTATTCTTAGGCAGCGGTCTATTAGGCTCATCACGTCCCTTGAACCTCATTTCTTGCTCCTCCCCACTCATTGCTTTGGGCTTTTGCTTTCTGGCCTTTATATTCTTCGCCACACCGCTCAACATCTCCCCCTTTCCTTGCTCGGTTTCTGCCAGGTATTCTTCTTCTTCGCCCTCTTCATCATTCATCCTTTCTACCTCACAACTTTCCAGTCTTTCCTCATCCACCTCATCATTTTCTTCACCCATCTGCGGATCCATGAATCCGACGTAATCAACTGCCTTCTCCACCAACGCACCACCCATCCCTCCCTCAGCCAGCTCAGCTCGATTTTTACTTTTACTCCTCAAATTCCCCTTCACCAACGGTTTATACTTTATTGGATTCTTCTCTTCTTTTTCTTGGCCATCATTCCCTATTTCTTGTCCGGTTTTTATATTCTTCTTCACCACCGGAGGCATCTCTTGTATGGCTGCCGGCAAATTCAGGTTCTCTTCCTTGGCTTCATCTTCATTCATCGTTTCTACCTCTTCTTCAACCCCCACAGCATCCTTCCCCTTCTCTGACGACTCATAATTTACATAATCATCAACTCCCATCCTCAACGCACCACCGAAACTGAGAGCGGAGCTCTTTCTTTCAGCCCGAGTTTTAAAATCATGCCCTGATGCTCTCTTATTTCCTTTTGTTGGATTAATCTTCTCCTCCATATTGTTATACTCATCCAACAACCTCTCATCTACCTGTTGAAGTGGATCAGGCCTTCCAGCCTCCATATTCTTCGCCACACCGCTCCCCTGCACTAGCGACTCGTCATTCAATTCCTTCGCCGCCTCTGTTGGGTATTCTCCTTTCTCGACCTCTTCAACATCACCACTTTCCACATTCCTTGATTCTTCATCTTCTTCACCCTCACCGGGATCTGTCGGCAGATTCTGGTTGCCTTCCTCTGCTTTGATCGTTCCTACCTCGCCACTTTCCTCCCTAGCAGCAGGGACGAAGCTCGCTACTTCAGCCTCACCGGCCACCTCTGGATTAGTGAATCTGGGTATATCCTCATCACCAACTGCCATATCTATCAACGCACCAGTCATATTTCCATCAGCCTGCAATTTATCTTGAGTTGTACTTGAGAGATTTAAATCACGTTTCCTCGTCTTTTCACGCTCATTAATCTTTTTGTGCAATCGATTTACCAACCGAGTGTTCCTCTTGACAAGCTTCTCTACCTCAGTACTCCACTTGTGGAACAAGGCCGTCCCCAGATGCGCGAGCCCCAGAGAGTCAAAATCTCCCAACGCTTCCAGCCAACTATCGCCTTCCTCACCCACTTCATCATCAGAATCACTTTCTCCATCATCTAGCTCATCACTGTTCTTGTCCAAAGTATTGCCACTAGTTCCTTGTCTCTCCTCCTCTCGCAAGTTGGTCTCTTCAGCGTTTTTCTCCGCCTCCGACTGTGATTTCTCATCAACTTGCTTCTCACTTTTGTCCAATATTTTTAGGTTGGAACTTGTTGTCTGATTCCTAGAATTTCGCCGTCCCTGTCCCCGGTCCCGGCCCCTACCTTCACCGGCCGCCTCAGACTGCATTTCCGAATCATCATCATCAACGGCAGTATCATCAGCTACTTCCTCATCACCTTCCATGATAAAATTTGCTTTTTCAGTGTTCTCATTAAAATACTGTCGAGAGGGGTCTGGCTGAAATTTCCGGTCCGCCATCATAGCAGCTTTCTGGAGATCTTTGATTTGACTCGCTGAAGAAGACTGAGGGCGGCGGCCGCGACCACCTGGTGGTTTCGTCTTCACCGCAAGCCTCTCTCCCTCCCTAGGAAATTGCTTTAAAATTTGGAGAGCATCAGTCTTTGATTCATCCTCGGCCTGCTCTGGCAAGTCGCTCTCGTCCTGCTCCTCCATTTCCTCACCAACGGCGGTGCCATCCTTAGCCATTTTGCTATCACTTCCCTTCATAAGATCCGCTCCGGTCGTCTGATCAGCAGTTTTGAGATTGATGTTTCTGTGGCCTCGCCCAGCTGTGCCACCCCTCAGTTTCTTGGGCGCAAGCTTCCTTCGCACACGGGTTGAGGCTTTTAGGGCATCGTCAGCAACGGCCTTATCATGCTCTGATTCAGGATTATCCTCAGCCAGCTCTGTCTCTTCCTCTATCTCTTCATCACCATCCTCTTCAGCCTTTGGTTCATCTCGATTATCATCATTCGTTTCCCGACCACTTTCCTTCTTCTTCTGGAAATCATTGATATTTCTTGAGACTTTGCGGGCATCATTAGTCTTTGATTCTTCAGCCTTGTCCGGATTATTATCCTCTTTCTCATTAGAGACGGAGTGTGGGTGTGGTTCTGATTCATCGGCCGCCTCGTCTGGGTTGCCATCATCGGCATTTTCCTCCAACTCATCACTGTTGTTGAATGCATAGGGGGCGGAGCTCGTCTCTCCTCTATCCTCTTGAGATGGATTGTTGTTAGATGCTACCAACAAATCCGTCAGAAGACTCCTCATCTCTCTAAGACTCTGTACCACCGAATGAGCCTTGACCTTCCTCTTCTTCTTCTTATCCGACTGCTCATCTTCTTGCTCTACTTTCCGAGGATCTTCTTGCCCTGATTTATTCACTGCATCACCCATTATCATATTTAAATCCACATTAGACAACGGTTCAGAATGACCGAATCAATAATTGAATCCATTCTGACTTCAATTTTCAATTTCCCATAATAGAGGTTTCGCCTCTTTTCTTATGCTTTTTCGGAGCGAAGAAGCTAGATTCATTATTAGGTATATATACTAATTTTGCAAATGAATCAATCAATTTCATCAACTATTTCAATTAATTCGAACTCATTCATCAATTTATCCAAAAATTAATCAGCACTAATTATAGTCTGTCCGACAGCTTGAATTGAAAATTGAGAGACATACGTTAGCGCGAAAGCAGCCAACAGTTGTGCCACTATATGGTATTTGTCTTGGTATTTATGTAAGAGAAATGATTTTTTGACATAATGTCTCTATACCATAATATCCTTATTTTTATTTTTCATAATTATATTTTATTTTTTG